>JBCNYG010000003.1:11564811-11590701 GCA_039654305.1 Porochilus rendahli | reverse complement strand
TCTCTCTCTCTCTCTCTCTCTCTCTCTCTCTCTCTCTCTCTCTCTCTCTCTCTCTCTCTCTCTCTCCCTCTCTCTCTCCCCTAATCTCTCTGTGGTGTAGTAGAGATGTTCTAGAGGAGTGTAATATGAAATATAGAGGTATAAGGATGTTAGTCTGCTTGTACTTTTGATCTGATGTATGGTTGGGACTCATCTGAATTGAAGCGATGCTTCATGAGACCTGAATTATCATTTTTAAGGGAAAACGGAGTGAACGTATACCGGTCCATACAGACGCCTCGACTCATAAGAACATTTAGTTGCAGCTGAGGGGTGTGTGTGTGTGTGTGTGGTTCTTTTGTTAGTCAGATGTTGATAAATGGCTGTTTGAGTGAAGCCTTGTGTTGACCTTTCTATTTGAAAAGCGTGAACTTAATTTAGATTTGTGGGTTTTCTAGACTTGTTTTTCACTCTTTCTGCTTAGTCACAGCAATACGTTGTGTGTGTCCGTGTGTGGGTGTGTGTGTATACGCACTTTATCGCAGAGCTCTATTACATTGACCTCACTCATGTTGTGCAGGTCGCCATGCTTTGGATAAAGCAGGATTATAATTGGTTCCCAGGCGGAGCTGGAAAAAGGTACTCGGTGGCTGTTAGCGCAGCGGTGAGCGATAAAAAGCTGCTACAGTGGCCTGAGGCGAGAGAGAGAGAGAGGGCGAGAGAGAGAGAGATTAATTCTAGCAAATCAAGAATTGAAAGAACATAATGGTTTGTTTCTTGTTTTTTCGGACTTGAGTCAGCGTGAACACGTCCTGTCCCTGTGGCAGTGTGATGAGTTTTGTTTGTAAAGAAGAGACACGGATGTTGATTTTTCTGAAAACATGGATGAGCTGGTCGTTGTTTTCCACTTCGTTTAGGATGATCGTATCAGGTTAATCCCGGGATCGCGGCGCTGCGTGCGCAGTGTGTACACATGGCCATAGTGACTGTGTTGAAGGTTGTGTAACAAGCAAAGGATTCGGTGTCCTTAAAGGTTTTAACCGGTTTACATAAATCAGGTTAAGCCTCTTGGACACAGGACGTAGTGGTCATGTAAAAGTTAAAACAAGCGTGATGATGAAACAACTGATAACCGCATTAGTTTAGAAGCAAAAGCTTTAGGAAGCGAAGCTCTGGTGTTCTGCTCAGTCTCATATATGGGACCTGCTCCAGCATGATATGGATTAATGGGAGATTTGACAGGAAATGCTACTTTTGAGAAAATAATCATTACAGTTACTGAATGTCCGCATTTAACAACATCATCAACATGAACAGCACGAATGTACTAGCGTCGTCCTAGCAACATAGGAGTTGTATTTGCACCGAGTCATGTCTGTTTTGAGGCTTCTCGTTCTTTTACTGTCTTATGATTGGGGGAATCCTGCAGGGATTCCATAAGTAGGGGGAGTATTCTGGTGGTGAATTTGAATAATAAGGAAATACCCTGAGCAATCACAAAAGTGGACATGGAACCCTTTCATAAACAAGTATTTTAGCATGGACAGATTGTGTTTATGGATTTGAACTTAGTCACGTTAAGGATTTTGCCTTGAAGGATTTTTGTTGATATTTCATTCCAGGTAAACCATTTTTGACTAATTTTGGCTCTTACTCAAAACCCCACCCTGTGACTTGGTTCGTATTCTGCTGGAGCGGGTCACATCTTTGACTTGACTGAAAATGGGGAGCTAATGAACTATTAGAACTTCCACCACATTGGACTGTTGATGAATCAGAAGGAAAATATTAGTTTATCATCTGCCAGGCTGGATACTTTTAGATTTTCAGTACATTTTTACAATAGCACAAGGAAGACTATTAGATTTTGGTGAGAGAGTGGGTTTTTTTTTGTTAGTTTTTTTGGATGACCCCCCCTGGGTCACTCTGAGTTTTGGTATATACTACACAGGAACATAATACTGTGCTGTGTTATCATACTCAGTTTTAGCATATAGTACATGGAAGCACAAGAAAAACAAACCGAAAGGAGATTTTATGATGACACACCTGCGCCAAGCGACATTCTTTATTTTGATTCAAACATTATCCACCCAGTATAATACGCAACTGTTGAATGAGGCGAGAGCGGCATGGCGGCTTAGTGGTTGCGAGAACCGCCTCACAGCAAGAAGGTTCTGGGTTTAACCCATGGGCTTGGGTGTTTCAGTGTGGAGTTTGCATGTTCTCTTCATGCTTGCGTGGGTTTCCACCTGGCTCTCCGGTTTCCTCCTGCAGTCCAAAGACATGCTCAGTAGGCTGATTAGTTGCTCCAGATTGCCCCTAGGTGTGAATGTGAGCGTGAATGGTTGTGTTTGTGTGTTGGCTCTGCAATGGTCTGGCAAACTGTTCAGGGTGTATCTTGCCTTCGCCTAGTTTCAGCTGAGATAGGTAGCAGCCTCCCCTCGACCTTGGTAGGAGAGTTCTATCACTGTTTTATTAATCATTCAGAATGTTCTCAGAGTGGACAGTCACATTATAAGGTTCGACAGCAGACCAATCGGACCTTTCTTGTGTAGGATGTTTATTAAAGTGTAATAAGTTGCATGCAGTAGTTTTCTGTTCGTAGTGATTTAGACCAGCTGAACAATACTAACGACGCCGTCGTTGTTTCTCATTCTTGCGTTTTGTAGAACCGAGTGGAGATTAACGACGTGGAGCCCGAAGTGTTTAAAGAGATGATGTGTTTTATCTACACCGGCAAAGCACCCAACCTCGACAAGATGGCCGACGACCTGCTTGCTGCTGCTGACAAGGTAAGAAAAACTCGAATACGTGAGGGTGCACCAAGTCCCTGTTTTATTAAGTGTAATAGAGTAAGAGGAGCACTTTCTGTGCAGGACTAATGAAGCCTGCTTTTAAAAGGTTTTCATTGCATAAGCACCGCACACTCACATTGTCCATTGCTTTATTACATCACTTCTCGTTTCTGTTTCTTTCTTTTCTTTTTATTTGTGGTGTTGGCCTTGTGTGACTTTATGACAGTAGGCTGTACAAGGCACGCCTCGTAATGGTGCTCGTGTTGTGTTTGTGTGGATGTGGCCTTTCTTTATAGCTCTCAGACCATCTAGTTCTGCTGGTGGATTCTCTTGTCATGAAACATCCCAGAGCTCCTCACTCTCCGTCTAGGCACCATTTCTTTTCTCTTGCTTGTGTGTGCCTGCATGTTGAGGATGACAGTTAAAGGAAAGGCAGAGTCTCGAAGGAGATTGCATGCTTTTAGATTGAAGTCTCTGAAAGTCTGTGTGTGTGTGTGTGTGTGTGTGTGTGTGTGTGTGTGTGTGTGTGTGTGTGTGTGTGTGTGTGTGTGCTTTTAAAGTGACGGTATTGCACCAAAAACAAAGGTATGGTGTTAAAATACTAAAAAAACCATGTGCAGACAACACAAAAGAATCCAGTTGGTCAAAACAGTTGTGTTTAATTGTCTTTAATTTAAGGGGTGATGTGTGAAATCGGTGCAGCCACTCCAGAGAAATCAGAGAAAATGTTAAAGGTTTGTTATCATAGTAACAGACATGGGGGAAGCCGTAGCCTGATGGTAGAGAAGCAGCTTTGGGAACGCAAGGTCGCAGGTACGAATCCCGGACCAAAAGGTGTGTGGTGGAGGGGGAGTGAGCTGCACCTTCCCTTCCTCCACCTTCCAGGCTGAAGTGCCCTTGAGCAAGGCACCGAACCCCCGACTGCTCTCCGGGCGGCACAATGTGTGGAAGCCCACTGTTCCGAGTGTGTGTGTGTGTGTGTGTGTGCTCACTTTGGATGGGTTAAAAGCAGAAGTCAAACTTTACCTTGAGGAATTAATACAGTATAAAAAACCGTGTTTATTTTAGTTTACTTACTAAATCATATTCCAAGGTTGGTTTGCAGTATAGTGGTGCATGACAAGTTAAGGAACGTATTTATGGCACAGGTAGAAAAATAAAGTCTGGGTCCTTTTTAGCGGAGTGATAAAATGTCGTAAAGCCGCGAGCGCGATTTTGTTTTCACGTCCGGGCTCACGTGCCCGCACAGGCAGCCCAACACGTACGCCACCGCCATCGGCGCTGAGTGCACTTGCACTTCGCAGAAAATTGCCCTGTTCAGTCGATGTTTTTTCTTCTTAAGGAGAAATACTTCTCGAATAGCGTTGAACAGGCAGTAAGTTCTATTGCAGCTGTTTCTTTACTGAAATCATTTTTTTGCCACCTGCTCTCATTTCATGTCAGTCAGTTTTTGCTACACGGGTCTCAGTTTGGTGCCGTTATGGTTAAGGTAGCTCCGCCCATTATTAGCACTGTATGTGAGTGTTTTCTGAGATATGATTGGGACTAAACTCCTCCCCCACTATGACCTCACTGTCACACACCCTCTAGCCGTAATCAGGGTTATTATATACATGTTATGTTATTAATTTAAAGCGTGTTGGATTTCTACAGGCCATTTTTCTGTCTGTGTGTGTGCAGTACGCTCTGGAGCGCCTGAAGGTGATGTGCGAGGACGCTCTGTGTACGAGTCTGTCTGTGGAGAACGCTGCGGAGATCCTGATTCTGGCTGACCTGCACAGTGCCGATCAGCTCAAGACCCAAGCCGTCGACTTCATCAACTAGTGAGTGACTGCCCTTAAACCGACCTCGGTCTTTTTCCGCCGCCTCCTAATACGCTCCACTGACACACCTCGCAAGACTGTTGATAAACGCTAACCTTTACGGTAATTTTAAATGCTGGCATGGTGGCTGTGCTACAGCGGGAGCTTCGGAGCTGCTGCTTGCTTATTAAGATATTATTTATATTTCCCACTCGTATAATTAACCTTCCTCTCCACCATATTGCAACTTTAATCTCTTTTTTTCCTTTAAAAAGCTAATGCAATATGTGTTGCTTCTTAGCGTTCCTTTTTCAGTGTTCTCTCTTGCCATCTCTCTCTCACTCTCACTCTCTCTCTTTCTCTTGCTGTCTCTCTCGCTATCTTGCTGTCTCTCGCTGTCTCTCTCTTTTGCTGCCTCTTGCTGTCTCTCTGCCTCTTTCTCTCTCTTGTTGTGCCTCTGTCTCTCTCTTGCTGTCTCTCTGTCTCTCTCTGTCTCTCTGTCTCTCTCTCTCGTGCTGTCTCTTGCTGTCTCTCTCTCTCTCGTGCCGTCTCTTGCTGTCTCTCGCTGTCTCTCTTTCTCTCGCTGTCTTGCTGTTCCTCTCTCTCTCTTGCTGTCACTCTCTCTCTCTCTCTCTCTTGCTGTCTCTCTCTCTCACTGTCTCTCCCTTTGTCTCTCTGTCTCTCTCTGACCTACTTTTTGTTTGTGTCTCACTCTCTCTGACCTCCTTTTGTTTTTTTTTCTTCTCTCTGACCTCTTTCTCTACATCTCCCCCCTCCCCTCTGACCTACACTTTTGTTTCTCTCTTTTTCTCTCTCTCTCTTGCTTGCTGTCTCTCTCTCACGGTCTCTCACTGACCTCCTTTTTGTTTCTCTCTCTCTCTCTCTCTCTTGCTGTGTCTCTCTTGCGGTCTCTCTTTCACTGTCTCTCTCTTTCTGACCTCCTTTTTGTCTCTTACCTCGTTTTGTTTTTGTTCTTTTTCCTCTTTCTGTCTTTGTTTCTCTCTGTTTCTCTTTCTACCCCTCTGGCCTCCTGTCTTTCTCTCTCCTTCTCTTACCTCTTCTTTTTATTGTCAACATGGAGAGTCGCAGTAGTAATAAATCAATGCGGCAGTAATGCAGAAAAGCGGATTGTCTGTATAAATCACCACGAGCCAATTCTACACGGCCGAGCACGTCTTTAAGCCCGCACTTACTATTTTGTTTGTTTTGAGGGTTTTAGAGACCCACGGAGAGCTGCGGCACTTTACTGCTGCGTGATGTTTGATTTGTGTGTGCTGGATCCACACAGATATAATTAGGCTTGCTGTGTCCATAGACGCTGGAATCCTACACGTTCCTTCTGTTGTGTTTCGCGAATACTGCAGCGCCATTACAGCCACACCGTACAGATTTTTCATGGCCGGTGCTGGTCTGATCAGCTGCAGTGAAGCATTTAGAAAATGGTGTCTGACTTGCACTGATGTACTGCACACTACTACTCCACCTGGGAAACCTGGTCGTCGTCTTAATAACCGCTGATCTGCATAGTTCACCTGCTAGAAAATATCCCTTCTGCTGCTACTTAGGGACTTCATGGCCACCGTGCAGTAAACAAACCCGTCCACCTGTTCCCATTTCCTAAAATGATTGTATGTTCACAATCACCGTTTTTCTTTTTATTCATTTACGAGAGTCTTGTGCTCTCCTGGGCACCGTGTGACTCCATGCAGAGTAATAGTGGAGCTATTGATCTGTTGAGGAATTGCTGGAGGGTTTTGAGTGGAGCATGCTGGGTTGCGCTGCAGCACTTTCAGCCTTCATCCTGGCACACAACAAAGCATGACAGGGGGAAACCTTAAAAAAATAAATAAATAACAGGTGAGTAACGACTACGAAATAGACTGCATGTGTTACGAAGAGTCCGTGCTTGTGTCAAGGTGCTTGCTGTGGGTTTAGGCTGCCGTAGCCTACGTTCCAGGCATGAATATGAAGACATTGGTTCACGACTGACCTTTAGGACATTTGGGGTAAATGCGTTCACTGGATGAGGAGGCAGGAACAAGCGTCCCGTTAAATTCTGGGCTTGTAGAGCTGTTAACACCAAGCGGTTGGGAGGGTGAATGGTATGCACGGTAAATGTCATTAAAGGCCATTGGTGTGCGTGATAGTGCAGTTTAGGTCCCTCAGGGCCAAAAATAATCGAGGACATGTGAACACGAGCTATTTTGTGTATAAAATTATTCTCTCTCTCTCTCTCTCTCAGCCATGCGTCTGATGTGATGGAGACGTCCGGCTGGAAGTCCATGGTGGCATCTCACCCTCACCTGGTGGCAGAGGCATACCGTTCCCTGGCATCAGCCCAGTGCCCCTTCTTGGGCCCACCCCGAAAGCGCCTCAAACAATCATAGTGCCCTCCGCCTAAACCTCCCACCCCCACCTCGACAGGACTGCCACACGAAGGCGCCATTCTTAAATTCACACCGTAACTTCTAAATATACTTCCTGTAGGGACTCTAGCCAACCCCTGACCCTGAGGTACTGTGTTCTGTAGCGTCCCTCCCTGTCCTCCTCAGCGTCCTCAGTCCAGAACCCCAGGCGTTACAGGGACCCTCCAGCAGAACAATCCCGAGTAGAGGCAGTGCTGTACCCGAGGGTTCAACCCAGCTCCGCCCTCTCCTCGACGCCCCTTCCCGACTGCCCAGCCTATTCAGGATATGCGAGCTTTTATTGGGATCCTGGAGTTGACGTCTGTAGATTGGCTGAACAGATGGGTGAGATGGATCATGACTACGAAAAAAGGACACAAGGACTCGTTTCAGTGGACTGTGACCTTCCCCACTGTCCCCTGCGGTGGATTCTCCTTCACTGTGTGCGTCATTTGTTCCCTTTATCAGTGACAGACGGATTTTAGGATGCGACAAACAGCCCAGCTATTGTTGGGGAACTGCAACGCTTTTTAGGTAGCCTGTCTCCTCATGATGACATCAGCATTTCGTTCCGACGTTAAAGTAGGTCATGTGTCTCTTTTGATGACGTTTTCTCCTCAACCTGTCACAAGTGTAAGATCCTAAAGAAAGTGACTTTTACCAAACCTTTCTTTCGGGTGTCCTTTGACCCGACTCCTGATTGGCCAGTTGAAGAAAGAGAAGGACTTCCTGTATATCTCCTGCATGTGGGAGAGTACGTGATTGCACACATTGATGGAAGAGGGTTGAATGAAGGGGGAGTATGTAAATACAAGGTTATGTTTCTTTTGATGTTTGAGACTTTTTTCCTCCTTGTAGCACTTCTGTATTTAAACCCAAGCTTTCTGTATGAAAACATAAACTGCAAAAAAAACGTAATAAACCTGGCTGTGCTCATGTTTGTTCTGTGACTGTTGTACCATGTTTGTGCCCATTTCTGCCAATTTGTCCCTTCATAGATGGGCTGAAAGAGTTTCAGGTGCTTTATGGAAATAAGTCTGGCTGACAGTTATATGAAGGCTCTTTTCGCATCGGTCTCTGGGTGAAGATAAAACGGTTATTTCTAGCTATTCTGATTGGTTATTCAAAAAAAAACCCACAGTGAATCACAGTGGAAAAATGAAAGCCACCTCTTCAAAGTAGGGAGCATAAATGACCTCTCTTTTCTTCTGTCGAGCTACAGAGTGAAATAATGATGCACTTGTTCAGATCCGGTGAAACATCACTTCTTGTTAAAGTCTGTATTTGACAAGCAAGAAACACACAGAGAGCCTGTTGTAGATTTTGCTCCCGAGTACTTTTGGAGATGGACTGTACACTCGCTCAGCCTCTCTGCTAACTCTGCTAAGTTCTGAAAAGTTCTCGGACCGATGACGATGAACGGACTCGGGGAAAAGGTACTTGCGTATGCAGTAGGTTTCTAAATACGGAGCTGTGCTGACAACACGTCCAAGAGATGACACGTTTGTGTGGCAGCAGGGGAAAACCTGTTATGTCGCTACGGCTGAATTCTGGCAAACAGTCAAAAAAGGATGAGAAGCTGTGTTTTGTCTGAAAAAAAAAATCTGATGGCACTTAATACTTTTAAGAGAGAAGGTAGAAGTGCTTTGGAAAGGAATGACTATAGCTGCTAATATATAAAAGTTATAGCAGCATCTGTCCAAAAAGTCTTGAAAACGGCAAGGGCCTCATAATAAGGATTACAAAGAGCGAGCAAGTTATTATATCATTGATTACAAACAGCAAGCCCATCATCATGTGAGGGATAAGAAACAGCGATCGGTCATCTCTTCACAGATGAACGCAGGTTCACACTGAGCACATGTGACAGACATGACCGAGTCTGGAGGCGCCGTGGAGAACGTTCTGCTGCCTGCAACACCCTCCAGCATGACCGGTTTGGCAGTGGGTCAGTAACGGTGTGGGGTGGCATTTCTTTGGGGGGGGCCGCACAGCTCTCCATGTGCTCGCCAGTGGTAGCCTGACTGCCATTAGGTACCGAGATGAGATCCTCAGACCCCTTGTGCGACCATATGCTGGTGCGGTTGGCCCTGGGTTCCTCCTAACGCAAGACAATGCTGGACCTCATGTGGCTGAAGCGTGTCAGCAGTTCCTACAAGACGAAGGCATCGATGCTATGAACTGGCCCACCCGTTCCCCAGATCTGAATCCAATTGAGCTGGGACATCATGTCTCGCTCCATCCACCAACGCCACGTTGCACCACAGACAGTCCAGGAGTTGGCCGATGCTTTAGTCCAGGTCTGGGAGGAGAACATCCACCACCTCATCAGGAGCAGCCCAGGTGTTGTAGGGAGGTCATACAGGCACAGGGAGGCGACACACACTACTGAGCCTCAGTTTGACTTATTTTAAGGACATTATATCAAAGTTGGATCAGCATGTAGAGTTTTTGCACTTTAATTTTGAGTGTGACTCCAAATCCAGACAATTTTTGTGTGATTTTTGTTGTCAGCACATTCAACTATGTAAAGAACAAAGTGCTTAATAAGAATACTTCAATCATTCAGCTCTAGGATGTGTTATTTTAGTGTTCACTTTATTTTTTTTGAGCAGTGTATTAGTCAAGGATTTAGCTTGGAGGGCAGAAAGAGAATCCTACTGTACCCCAATTTCTGACAGTGCATTCTATCTTATTCTCTTCTATTCAGAATGTCTATCAAATACTTAATGTCCAACTAGCCCACTTGACCCACTCTTCATCTCTTAAGTTGCCAGTACATAAGTTGGCTCCATGAATCACCAATTAGCAGCTGCTCAGTTGTGGCCTCTAACATATTCCCGAGGTGCACTGAAGTACACAAGCTACACAGGGGAGCTACCTTTGTCTTAGAATTGAATAATTTTGTTTTGTACCTTGCACATCTGGTGTTGTGAGTAAAATTTACTCTAGATAATCATACCTGATCTCAAGAGAAATATACTTAGCTGACAATATTCATGCCACGATATTTATTAGTCGCATCACATCTGTACCAATTAGCAGTGATGCTTTCCTAGATAGCGAAGGCGGCTGAACCAGACAGGACGGACCCATTACTATTGCCACCGTGGTTGACTCCAAATTACTGAACCGAAGCAGTGGGTTCCAGATGGTGCAAGAGCTGGAGGTCTGTGCTTAAATACTTTCAGTGGGCTTAATTAGATATTAGTTATTATTCACATCAGATAAATAAAGGTCATTATGAAGCAAAGGGCTCCCCAGGTCCAAACACACTTTCCAACCAGGCTTTAAATAACTATTAAAACAAACAATCAAACAAACAAACAAACAAAAAACAATCCTTCTTGTTAAAGTTTGCACACTGCTCAGTCTGTAACTTAACATTAGCATTACCAATGAACATTAGCATTAGTAATGCAGTGTTAGCTTTAATTCTGACGATTACTTCAGGACTCAACTTAATGTTAAAAGATGGAATCTGTTATAGACGACATATACTGAACGCTCTCTTGGCCTTAGTGATTAGCACTTCCACGAAGTGAAGAAGGTCCTGGGTTCGATTTCCAGGCTCAAGCATTTCATGTTATACCCCTGCTTGCGTGGGTTTTCTTCGGTTTCCTCCCACAAACACAGACATGCACATTAGGCTAACTGGTTGTGAATGGTTATGTGTGTTGCCATGGGATGGTCTGGTTCATGGTTCAGGGTGTACCCTGCCTTTGCCCGGTGTCGGACCCTAGTAGGATAAAGTGGTTCAGCAAATGAGTGAGTAAAGTGAGGAAAGGTTAATTCATTTCAAAATAGCTCACAGAAGCTATTTGCTATTGAGCTTTTACTTGAGCTACTCGGAAGGTACTGTGACACACTGATTTTTGTTCTGCAGGAACTTGTACTAAAGTAAAGTAATATTATTACATCATTACATTTACATAGACAGGACCTGTATTTCCGACAGCTTTAACACTGGGATCTGATTAGATAATTAGATCAACTTAGTCTTGAAGTTAGACAGAGCATTCGTGTGTTTGAAGACTCGAAAGAGGTACGTTTTTAAATTCGAATTTCTCCACAAATGACACAGTAACCGCAAAAGGTCAGTGGTGGAGCGTGTGTATTCGCTCCACCAGACATTGTAGACTTTAAGTGAAGAACTTGCTTTGCACTAAGAGTTTGCATAAGCGTTAATATAACTTTATGCTTGATATAATGCAAGTCTCAATTATGAGTGTGGAAAACTGAAATGATTATCGATTACTTTGTGCTTGCGTTTTATCCCCCTTACTGAAAATCCATTATTTGCTATACTTTTTAAGCTCTTATAATTTATTGTTCTGTTCAGCACTTATCGAGGTGTTGCAGGTGGATGCAGCAAGTGAACAGTAATAGCGTTAGTAATGCTGCGAGGAAATAACACTGCTGCTGAGAAAAAAGTCTCTTTAATAAGCTGTGGCCACAACTATATAATCTCCTTTTGTGCATTACTAAAGTCATGGTTTAATGATCTTGCTCCACACATTAATAAATCATGGCCCGACTTTTATATAATATTCCTCATTCCCATCCCTTACTACATAGTGGCTGCTCAAAAGCAACCTGTTCCCAAGTGTAAGTAAATTGTGGCCATATATGTTGTCGTCATATATTTATGACAATTCAAGGTCTTAAGCTTTCTTCCATTCCATTGCATGCATGCATTTATTTATCTATCTATCAATTTATTTTGGGTGGTGCATACCTTGCTCTAAATACATTTCTATAATAAATAATATAAATAGAAAGAAATTGAACTGAATAAGGGCAAAAGGAATAAGGGAAAAGGTCCTGAGTTGGAGTCCTGGGCTTGGCGAGAGCATGTGTGTATGCGGAGTTTGCATGTTCTCCATGTGCTTGTGTGGCTTTTCTCTGATTTGCTCAAACAATCCAAAAATATTCTGCTAGTTGCCTGTTCCAAATTGCCCCAGGGTGTGAGTGTGAATGCTGGTGCGCATTGGCCCTGCGATGGCTTGGTGAGCTGTTCAGGGTGCACGCCGTCTTTACCTAGAATCGGCTGAAACAGGCATCAGCCTCCAGGTGACCCACTGCTTTAATCTCAGTGATTGCTGATGTCTTCTATTGGGTTTAGGATTAAGTGGTTTGGCGAACGAGTGAATGAACTGTTTAAATTAAAGTGTGGACTAGGATTTGATCTACCTTTTGCTTTTATTTTGAAGGGTAACTAGTTATGGAAGGTTGCTGCAAATGATCCTCCCTGCTGACTGGAGGGTGGAACTTAATTTCTCCTTCTGGTTAAACCGTGGTTAAGTCAACTCATATTTAATGAGGCCGCCAGGACTGAGGTTAGTGCTTGTAGCAAGATAAAGAAATTAACTTGTGCAGGAACTACATGCTCTGCTGAACTTGTTACACATGGAATCAATGCTGGGCGCTATGAAAATGACAGTTCCAGGGAAAATGTTCTACTTCAGAACATTTCTTTTCTAAGATAAAATGAACACTGCGGGATATGATTTTTTAATTTATTTAAAACATCGGAGAAAAAAAAGCAATTATCCCTTGTATGTTGAAGGTCCTCAGCAGTAGACCGACAAGTTGCCTACCAACAGAAGATGCCTCGGACCACCGGCAGACCTCGGTGGCCACTAACAAATGTTAAGGACAGATCATCAGGTGTTTCAGCCTCTTAACCCCAAGGCACCTTCTGCAATGGCAGGCCCACCCCACAGTAATCAGTAGCATATTTGGGCCCTTCTGGGGTTTTTCTGCCTAATCCATTTGATTCTTGAAGAATAATTTCAATCTTTATATATAAACTCAGAAGAGATGGAAATGGAGAATAGTGTCTGGTCATTGCATCATTTGGCTGAGGCTGGCTATGACAGCATCACATGCATATGGAGGAAGTTGGTCATGTATTTGAGGCACACTGTCGCTCTTCCACTCATTAACAGAACCACTTCATCTTACTAGGGATGCATGGAGGCTGTAGCCTATCTCAGCCGATGCTGAAGTAGGCGGGGTACACCCTGAACAGCTCGCTAGATCATCACACTCACATTTAGGGGCAACAGAAACAAACGGAACAGAGTTAGCCTAATGTGCATGTTATTGGACTGTGAGAGGAAACCAAGCACAGGGAGAGAATACAAACTCCACACAGGACTAAAACCCAGGACCTGCTTGCTGTGGGGGACGTGCTAACCACTACGCCACCATGATCCGAGGTACAATCACATACACACCAAAAGTAGATGCGGTAATTCATGCCCATACCGGTCACTCACATTCTTGTTCAGTCCCTTGTCTTCTCAACACTGGCCTCCTGTAACTTACACCTGGCAGATCTGCCTCTGAGCACCATTCAAACCCTACAAGTGATCCAGAAATCTCTGCATGACTTGTTTTCATCCCTCCCAAGTTCTCCCACTCATCCGCAGTGCTACACTCCCTCTATCTCCTTCCTGAAGATACAGGTATCAGCTTCAACACATTGAAATGGACCGGCACCCTCCTTCCTCACACCCCGCAGTGCACCACGCTCTCTCCGATCCTCCAGCACTGCTTGACTTGTCCTGCGATCTCTCAAGGTACACGGAAAACATGCATCTAGACGTTTTGGTAACTAGGATGTGGAATGAACTCCTAAATGTCTGGACAGCTGTGTCACTGGACATCTTCAAATGATGACTAAAAACCTACCTCTTTCGGGAACAACGTGGATTTCAGCATTTATTCGTATACTCAATTTAAAAAAAACTTTATTACCGTTTTACTGATCAGGTCAGTGGTTCAAGTACCACGATCACCACGCTGCCACTGATGGGCCCTTGAGCAAGGCCCTTAAACCTCAAGGGCGTCTGCCAAGTGGCGTAAATGTAATTTATAAACTAATGGTATTATTAGCTTGGGTCCTTGTGAACCAGTAACACAATGCATTCACTAAGACACTTCAAAACACTTCAGTGTCTCTCTGTATAATGACTTCGGCCAAATTCCATATATGTAAATGTAAATGTAAATGTAAATGATGGATCTAAAGACTATTCTGGGAAGACTATTTGTGAGGATCCTGAATGGTGTAATGTGTCCTTGCTCAAGATAAAATCGGAGAACCCGGGAGCAGTAAGAGGGAACCACTGTGCCGTCTCCATTACTCTTTCTTAAATACATTACTTTAGGCGTAGAAATACGTCCTTAGAAGGGTAAACTGCATAGGTATTGCACTATAATAATGAATTTCAAAGTCCAGAGGAAATTAAAATTAGAACCATGAAAAGAAAACACAGAGTAAAATCCACAGCTTCAAGCATGATCACTTTCATGCTTCATCACTTTTATAATCAGCAGCTCTTAAACATCGTCTCCTAAAAGAATAGCACAGTGCAATTTTGTTCCTCTTATTTTCTCTTTGCATGTTTGCATGTTCTTCCCGTGCTTGCATGGATTTCCTTCGGGTACTCTGGCTTCCTCCAACAGTCCAAAAGCACACATTAGGCTAAATGGCTGTTGTGAGTTTTTCAGGGTGTACCCCACGTTTGCCCAGAGTCATCTGAAATGGGCACCAGCCTCAACGTGACCCTTGTAGGATTAAGCGGTTCGGCAAATGAATAACAAGATTGAGTACGGTAGTGGGAAAAGCGCCCTCGACTGGATCATCACCTTGATGTGGTGTGACGGCTTAAGTGCCTCAAGGTTAAAGGCTATAGCTGTAATGTAAGCTCCATCCGATCCCAAAAGCCGACAGCAAGGATGGAACTGGTTTGGCTTTTGCCAATGGGTGCTACTTAAATGACTGTAAAAAAAAAAGCTTGGCACCAGTGGCCGCTCACTTTAGCTAGCTAATAAACCTAGCGTAATGAGGTAAACTCGCACTGGCACCAAGCTTAGCTTAGGCTAGCTAGCTCACCAAGTTTATGTTAGCAGCCACTGACAAAAAAAAAAACAGTGCCTTTGTGATCTGAAGGAGTGTTCGGACTTGAAAATGGTCATTATGTCATACGTGGAATCAGACTTAACAAGTGGACGGTTAAATCTCAGTAAGGTCAGGACCAGAAGATATTGAGGCAGCTCAGGCCTGCTTCATCAATGAAAGTCAAGTGAACACGGCATTGCAAAGTAAACAAACTACATTTGGTACAGTTTTCATTTGCTACATCAGCGACTGGTGTCATTCATTCATTCATTCATTCATTCATATGTAGATGAAGTCCCATTTGTTTCATTGTAATTGTAAATCTAGCTACTGATCCCAAGAGTACAAAAGTACAAAAACATAAGATCAACATTTGCCGTGTTTCATACGGAGGTGTTTTAACAGTGCTGACGTCGTGTACTCTTTAACCCCACGAGATATTACCGCCTTGCACATCAGACACACCGCCTTACTACAGTCCCCCTCCTTCAGAGAGAAATACTGCCACACGGGGCTCGACTTCGACGTGGTTCTCTTCTGAAGTTCACAGTGTCTGCTGGTACAGTGCAGCCTGTTATTGCATATGGTCCGGTTTGTGTAGCTGAACGCCGCTTGGAACTCTACAGGCTGGTTCTGAAATGCAGTTTCTGCGGAACGAAAACTTTCGGTGTTGTATGGATGCGGACCAGCCCCTTGCTGTGCTCTATTCGGACAACTCCGTTCGGAAAATACATCCCAGTTCTGCGAAGACCAGCTGTGGTTGCTGGCATCCATGTTGTCTGCGGTGTCACCTGAATGTGACTCGCTGTTCATCGACTCGACTTTGACTTTTACGGGGACATCGAAGTCTATCGTGTCTTGATCAGCGGCTTGCGAGTTTAACACAGAGCTGCACTGGGGAGGTTCTACAGCGTCGTTTGTCGGCCTGCTTTCAGACTCTGAGTCGGAATGTGCCGGGTACTGAGGGGTGGGATGTTCCTCTTTTATGCCTGTATTTTCTTTCTTTGCTGAATGGTGTTGGCTCTCCTGGGGCTCTGATTCCTGCTGTAACCTTGAGATGCCATCTTGTTTTCCAAAAGACACCGATGGAACCCCACCTGTGAATGATAGAAATGCCCATCATCAGAAAAGCCCAGCAGTGATCATCAAGCAACACGGTTCAGAACCAGTTTCTAATTCCTCAACTGACATGGTGTCAGAGACTCAACAGTTCTTTTTATGCCATGTTCACACTAGCATCAACTGTGAAGAAATAACAGACCGTTGCTATGCATGATGTCATTAGCAGTATCAATAAAATAACTTTTAAATTCAGTATTATACAAGTAGAAGGGCTGGGCGATATGAGCTAAAAATTGTATCACTTTAACATTTTCATGAGAACATGCAGACTGTTAGTAGGGGGAAGCACACTAAAGGTGCGAAAAAAAGCAACTAATGCAAATAGATTTCTACTATATTTATTCAAAATAATTTGCAGCACAAACACGTATATTGTGCGAAAGTCAAAAGAAGGTCGAGCAACATTTTGTTCTCAAACCACTCGCTATATATTTTTGTGTTATTAGCTTGAACAAAATGCGAATAAAATACGAACGATGACACAATACACAGAATACAGCGGATTTCAGCAAGTCTCAAACTTTCCACGTGGAAGCCTGACTTGTCACTTTTCTTGCAAACGCAAAATGAATCATTTGCGAGCAAAACAACAGCAGTGCGGCCTTCTCGCGACAGGTGCGGACTGTTTGAGAAGAGTTTGACGCTGCTCTGTGTCAGAGCCTCGTTTCAAATTTGTTGCTGTGAGTTCATGAACCAGGCGACCAAAAAGCAATGCCGTGAATGTCACGAGACAAATTCGAGAACATTTTAAGAATGAAAGGTGACAGCTGCGAATTGCCATTAGCGTCAGTCACTTTTCTATTGCACCTCTAGTGTGATCATCCCCCAAGTATACACACATCAGGGGCACTCACCCGGCGCTTGTACCCTGTGACTTCCCCACCTGTGCACTATCCCTGCTTCTCTATCTCATGCTAACGCCCGCGTATCACACATCATATCGTAAAATAATACTAATATTTATTAAGCTAGTTCTACATTATGCTAACTTTTAAAAACTCTTTACTGATGGGGGTGAAAACCCGCCTCACAGCAAGAAGGTCCTGGGTTCGATTCCCTGCTCGGGCGTTTCTGTGTGGAGTGTACATGTTCTCCTCGTGCTTGTGTGGGTTCCCTCTGGGTACTCCGGTTTCCTCCCAGTCCAGAAACAGGCACAGTAGGCTAATTGGCTGTTCCAAATCACCACTAGGTCGGAGTGTGAGTGTGAATGCTTGTGTATGTGTTGGCCCTGCGATAGCCTGGCGAGCTGTCCAGGGTGTACCCCGCCCTCGCCCAGAGTCGGCTGAGATGAGCACCAGTCACCCCGCGACCCTACTTAGGATTAAGCGGTTCCCAAAAAAATGAATGAATGAATGTTAATACTTCTGCTAAATGGTGACACTAATGATATTCAACTTGCCGATGGTACAGATAGTCATATCACGATAATGATGATTTATCGATACATCACACAGCTCTACAGTCGCCATGCAATAAATGGGATAATGTACAGTGAGCTGGTCATGATCATAAAACAAGCCCGTTCAGGGTAAAGTAAGACCCTTCCAACGTGCATTAGGCTCGTGATCCCGTCTTGCTGTACGTTATTTCATATGTTGGAAGCTGGAAAAAACGAGAAGTATCCTTATGTTCACACGAGCAAGCGACAGTCTGACATAAATTTTTAGATTTAGGTGCATGGCACAAAGCTGCAATGTCAATGACATCAGGCATTCAAATTTTCTCTGTGCAGCTTTATGCAAAATGCTTATGATGAAGGAAAGAGATAATTTTTGAAAATTGTCCTGAACGATTCCTCGAACTAAACCTTTACCTGGCATGGTCTGACTTTTCCACACAACTTGCGATTCCGACCTGCAGTTCGCTCCAATGTATAGTCTGATGTACGTATACTAAGTAATAACTCCTACCCTGCTGTGTACGACATCTTTACACATTTTTATCAAGCTTGTATTAGAATGCATTCTTTTTCACCTCTGGTGAGGGGACGTACTTTGTACAGCTAGTTTGCATTGCTAATCTGCAAGCGAAGCAAGTCTGAAGCACAGCGGGCAAGATATTAAACAAAACTACTAGAATTTTTGTGTGTGTGTTGCCCTGCGATGGCCCGTGACCTTAATTAGGATTACGCGGGTTAGAAAATGAATAAATGAATGAAGGTTCCTCATGGATTTTCAAAAACTTTGAATAAATCACTGAGGACTGTCTGTAATGTAGCATGATACACAGAAATTGATTAATAAACAGGGCATATCGTATTACAAACACACTGAGATCCGGTTAATCCGAATTAGGTTCACGGGAAGGCAGGCAGCCATCTCAGCCGACTCTGCGCCAAGGAGGGGTACACCCTGGACACCTCCCCAGGCCATTGCAGGGCAACACTCACACTCACTCCAAGGAGAACAGCCAGTTAGCCTACTGTGCATATTTTTGGATAGTGGGAGGAAACCGGATTACCTGGAGGAAACCCAGGTAACGGGTAACGCAAGCAAAGGGCGAACATGCAAACTCCACACAGCTCGGGAATCGAACCCGGGCCTTACTGCTGTGAGGCGGACGTGCTAACCGCTACACCACCTTGCCACCCGTCTGTAAACATATTTGGTGCATAATACGATTATATTTCGTCACGGATGCCAAAAGAGTGGGGGATATTAGAGCCCTTATTATAAGTTATTACAGCAGATTTAAGCCAGTTATTATGGGGCATTAGAGCAGGATTAGACCAGTTATTATAGGTTATTACAGCAGGCTCAAACCTTTTCATTAGGGGTACCGGAAAAAATCATCACGTCTGAATCGCGATTCTTATTTATTAGCATTCTGAATCGATCCAAATTTTCAAGAATTGATCTTTAAAAACATTTTTTTTATTATTTCCAACCTTACTCACAGTGCGTACCATTTGTCCCGACACGGCCTCCGTCTTCAACTGTTTCGGTGAGTGGCGTGTCCAGAACTAGCTTTTAGCCTAGCTTTGACATGGCTGAGGAAAAATAAATACTGCCAGCGGCGTCTTTGCTGAAGGCAAATGTTTGGGCGCACTTCGGATTTTACAATTTTCCGGGTAATCAGGAGCTTGACATGACATGCGGTGTGCAAAATCTGCTAAATAAAAGTCAAGTATTTGGGGAACACTTTAAATCCCAGAGCCCACATCTTACCCCATCACCCGGAGCTAAAGGAACCGGAGCAGCAGCACAACCAGCACCTGACCAACAAACACTCCATCACTTCACTAAACTCCCAACCAACTCTGAACCAGCAAAGCAGATCAGAACAGCTACAAACCTGTTGTCTAGTAATATAATCTCTTTCTTTCTTATAGAAGAGTTGTTTCTCGCTTACAGAAGAATGTAGTTACTCGTGATATTGGCTCACTTTGTTTGTAATGGTTATGAATCAAACATCGGTTTGAATCAAGAATCGATTCTGAATCGAATCATCACCCCAAAAATCGGAATGGAACAGAATCATGAGTTGTTGTTAGATTCACATCCATACTGTTCATGCATGCCAATGTTCTTGTATGCAATCAGGGACCATGAAGATACAGTTTGCCAAAGTTGCACTGGAAGAAGAGCGGCCTACATAGAGCAATGACCTGAACCCCAGTGAAGACTTTAAGAAAAACTATAAAGCTGACTCTATTAATGCTGTCGTGACTGAATGAGTAAATCTGCAGTCATGCTCTAGAATGCTCTAGAGGGTCTTCCCAGACATTGGAGGTCATTATAATTAGGTGTTCACATGGGTGGGCTGGTCAACATATGTGTATGCTTCTACTACAAGGCATGGTATTTGAAATGCTTTGTTATTTGACAGATTCCTCAGTAAAACACAAGAATAACTTGGGACAGATGGACGCCGCATGCCCAAAAGACTTCCTCTCAGTTTAAGTATACTGTCTGGGTATTTCACACAAACAGACAGAGGAAGGCATTGATTCTGGAGAAAGATTGTTGATATTTCACCAAACAAATACTCAATGCTCTTAATGCTCCTAGAGAAGCTCCGCGCCCAGTATTCACCAAGGCAACAAAGATACCCCCAATGTCCCCTCCAGCCAATCAGCAACAGGGCACATCTGTGTAATGAATCAGCACACTCGCCCCGTTGCTCACTGGCTGGAAAAGTGGTGTGTGGCTTTGTTGGTGTCCTCTCAATATAGCAAGGGCCGGAGAGGACATGCAGACATGGATCCAATAAACTTGGAGTGGGGGTGGGGGCTTATATTTTCCGTTGGTTATGTTCAAAATTTAGCATACTGTTTAGTTTCTTTAAAATAACCCGTCCTAGCTTTTAAGCTTTGTCTATTAGAGTAACTAATCCATCAACACTAGATCCCAGAGATAAACTCTGTGACAGTAAAGTCATTTTACAGTAACAAACATGGCTCTCCGTCAGAGATAAACCACTTAGCACTGTTTATTACATTAGTACTTCCCATTTCCTCATTTCCCTCCTACAGTTACACGCTTTCCAGTGTATCCCTGGTTCCAGTGCAATATCAACATCCAGTTTGTGCAGTGATGGTCGCTTGGGTAAGGAGTGTAAAGACATCTGGAACACTGCTGTTTACCCTCACAAGTATTATTCATAAGCTCACAACGATCATTTATCATTGATCATTGTAAAAGAATAGACTGTCTATCGCAAATCAGCCAAATGGTGTTGATTTGTTGTCTGGGTCCCAAAAGCATCATTACTAACACTCTGTATGATTATATGAGTCTGTATAACACTACAAATGTTATAAAATGTTCTTCTGACACTAAAAAAAATCTACCAGGGCAAGCCACTACACAATGTACAGGTTACTGGGATTTATGAACAGGTAAGGTCATTTTTTATTCCTTGTTTGGCAGATTTTTATTATGTAAATCCAAAACAGGACACAGGAAAATATTATAATAATATAATATAATATTTTAAGAACATTTATTTTCTTTAACAACCCAACAGAACAATAATACAAGAAAGGGTAAAATAAAAATATTATTATGCTTCCCTTTCTTGTATCCTTAAAGAAACCTGAACTTGTGCTTGGATTTAAACATTTAATAATTTTAGTACAGAATTATGTCCTGAGCTGATGGCGTGCATGTAGTACTTTTCGTACTCTGTATATTCTGCTGAAACCCCTGCGTTTAACAGACCAGTGATACATTCTGTCACAAGGTTTTCCCCGCCATACAAAAAGGATGCTGCCCTAAAAATACTTTCATAGACCTCCCCTTTCACGTCGCCTTTAAGGGTGGGATTAAAAGTGATTGGACCCCCAGGTGGCTTTTGATGTTGGTGCTATCAGCTCAGGATGGAGAATGTCTTCATGTAGAATCGAATCTGAAGTCTCTACTTCCGAAAACAAAAACAAATAAAACAAGTGCATGTATTGACCAGTTGTTTCATGCATATTACATTCGATAATCTTGCGAGCCAGTGGTTTGGGTGCATAGGCATTATGCATTTCTGTAGATTTTAAACAGTGTCCAAGGCGATGCTTCCGATGGGCAAGTACGAAAGTGCTGATGTAAATGATGTAGTTACAATACCCGTCATGAGAGGGGGACAAAAGGAATGGCTTGGTGTAAAAGCATGTTCTGTTTTTTTAATTTGCATACTCTGAACATTAAAACCGACGGAAATAAAAATAAATAAATAAATAAATACATAAAAATTTCTTAGTGTTTTTGGTAATTTTAGAAATTGTGAAGATCAACCACAGATCCTCCGTGTTGAAAGGAGCCAATTGACGTGGCTCGAGCATCTGATTCCTACTAATCGCTTTTTGAAAATGTCTGACCGGGAAGAGACCCCGGGGTCGACATAGAACACGCTGGGGGAACTATGTCTCTCGGCTAGTCTGGGAACGCCTCGGTGTCGCCCTGCAAGAACATC
Organism: Porochilus rendahli; assembly: GCA_039654305.1. Taxonomy (NCBI): domain Eukaryota; kingdom Metazoa; phylum Chordata; class Actinopteri; order Siluriformes; family Plotosidae; genus Porochilus; species Porochilus rendahli. The sequence continues at coordinate 11,568,779 of JBCNYG010000003.1, read as the reverse complement.
CACATGACCTGACCCCGGATCAAGCGGAAGAAGATGATGACGATGATGTTGAATATTAACATTGGCAGATCCGCAAACAAACAAACAAACAAACAAACAAACAAAAGAATGGCCTAATCAGGCAATGCTTGTTTATGTGTTTTGGGGGCGAGGCTTTGGGGGAGGGTTTAAGAGAAGGGTGTGTATATTCTATTGGATATGTTTATGAGGTAGCTTACTGATGGGTTCTTTAAAATGACCTATCCTAGCTTTAAGGAGTAAGCTGGATCAGGTGTGTTATAGTACTGGACCCCAGAGATAATCCCTGTGACAGTGAAGTCATCTTACAGTAATAAACATGGCTCTGGAGTGGTTTATTACAGCACTACTTCCCATTTCCACCCAAATATTACTCATCATTATCCAAGCCCTTATAGTGTATTTAATCTTACCCGGGTTTGTTTCTGTAAAACTCCATCCTGTTAGCTTTAGCATCTCCTTTAGATAATCATTCTCTTTACGTATTCGAGACGTTTCCTCCTCGTACTCCTGCATCATCCTGCTCACCGTGTCCAGGATCTCATTCACCGCCGTCGACAGTCTCTCACACAGAAACACGTTCAACTCGTCTAATTTAGTCATTTTTACTGCTTAATCCCGAGGCTTACGTTCACCTCAACAATATGACTTCAGTCAGAGTCTCTCTCTGTGTCTCCAGTGGTGACGCTGAAGACGTTAAAGCTAAAAGCGAGGGTTGTGTCTCAAACCTGTCGTTATTCAAATTTAAGGGCACTACATAGGCTATACAATAATGGTTTGTTCGCGCCATGAAAACTCACCTATACAGGGAAAGGAAGACATTTGGGATTCAACCCAAATGGAGCCGAAGTAAAGAAACAAATGAAACGTTCTCTATCGCCCCCTAGAGGACAGGAAATAACATAGAATTCGCTTTCACGCTACCGCCGCAACCGTTGCCTGTAAAATATACACAACGCAACGGCTATCCACGCGAGATTTGACGAGATTCTCGCGTGACGTGCCTTTCCGTGGCCGCCATATCACCAAAGACTAAAATTCGCCATTCCAATAAGATGGGTGTTGAATGTTGTGTCTCAACTTGCTCCAACAAGCGAAATAGTTTCACTAAAGAGCAGGGAATAACATTTCATGTGTGAGTACTGTATCTACAGAATAATTGCTTGCTTTATTATTTATTCTTTTTTCCTAAAAAAAAAACAACATCCAAATATTTGTTGAATTTTACTTGTATCGTGGTATTTAAACGGCATGTGTAACAATACGACTCAAAATAAAGGGCAAAAGCAAGCAAAATTTCTCAATCCTGCAGCTTGTTTACGTGTGTGAGGCCAGGTTGTCAAGTGTAACCAGTCTCTGGTAAGATGGCGGCCACTTTCTGCACGTTCCTGTATACATACACGCGGGATACAGAATAGTGCCGGTCTTGTGTTTATGTCTCTGCTGCAGCACATAGATACACACGTGAGATATGACTAGATTCTCACGTGACGTGCCTTTACGTGGCTGCCATGTAACCAAGGACTAAAATCCGCCAGTTCAATAAGATGGTTGTCGAATGATGTGTCCCAACTTGCTCCAACAAGCGGAATAGTCTCACTAAAGCGCAAGGAATAACATTTCACTTGTAAGTAGAGTTTCTACAGAAGTGGTATATAATCATAATAATAATTTACTGGCATGGTTGGTATGTTTCAAAGCTTAGCTTAGATAGATCTAGGCCTAAATTTAGACTTCCTTCTCCTGCATGATCATGTATGATGATCAGATCTCACATTAGCTCTCAGGTCAAGACAAACCAATGTCTTAGACTCTAGGCCCTGAATATCTTCATATTAACGTGTCCTTAGTGACCTTAATAGCATAGTTTAGACAGTCTCATCCATCAGAAGTGACATCATATTAATTGTTATTAATATATGTATTGGAATCCAGATTTAGTACATTAATTTGGTCTAATCTGATGTAATCTTGGGTCTAGGCTACATCTAGGTCAATATTATGATTTGAATGCGAAGAATTAGGCCTGTTGCAATTGGCCACAAATTTCATGTCAACTTCCAACCCAGACCGCAGAACTTTACTGTCTTCAGTTTTCTTTGGCAGTGATTTGACATTGTGAAGTTTTCTCTGGTTAGTCATACATTTTTGCTCAAGCAATAAATTTAACCTAGGAAGTTCATTTGTGACTATCTTTTTCCTTTAGGTTTCCGAAAGAAAAAAACCTGAGGATGAGTTGGCGCTCAAAAGTCAGAAGGTTGGAGAAGTGGGTTCCCAAAGATTGGGATGTTGTGTGCAGTGTCCATTTCAGACCGGAAGATTTTGACAGGACAGGGCAGACAGTGAGGCTGCGGCAAAATGTGGTGCCATCCATATTTCCAAACTTACCTAATCACCTACAAAAGGTATTAAATTGGTGTGTCAAATAACAGATTATTGATCTATAAATGTAATATTTTTGGTCAACTGAGAAATTGTGATATGCAACAATATCTTTGTTTATAAAAAAGTTCAAACATGAAACAGATGTTTGCATTCTTATACATATTGATTTACCTTGAATAGGTTGGTACAATATTGGGTACTATGATATTGCTTTAGAAAGCAGATAAGCCAAGATTGACTGCCACATCACGGGTCACACCCTTACAAGAGCTTCCTCCAAGGAAAAAGAAGCGGAGAGTGGTGAAAGATCAGAGTAACATGCATAAGCAAATCCAACAGGTACCTATATATTCATTCATTTTCTAAGTTGCTTACTCCGGGCGAGGGCGGGGTACACCCTGGATGGCTCCAACCATTCACACTCACGCCTATGGGTTTTTGGAATAGCCAGTTAGGGTACTGTGCTTGTTTTTGGAATGTGGGAGGAAACCAGAGTACCCAGGGGAAACCCATGCAAGCGTGGAAAGAACATATAAACTCCACACAAAGACACCCGAGCCCAGAAAACGAACCCAGACCTTCTTGCTGTGAGGCATATATATATATATGCTGTCCAGATCATGGCTCTCGGTGCAGGGGTCATTGACAGTTGTGTACAGGAGTAAGCAAATGGTTTCAGAAAGACACTGGGGTGGCACCATGGGGCAGGTGTTTAGCACGTTCGCCTCACAGCAAGAAGGTCCTGGGTTCAAATCCTGGGCTTGGGCTTTTCTGTGTGGAGTTTGCATGTTCTCTCCATGATCGTGTGTTTTTTCTCCGGGTACTCCGGTTTCCTCCCACAGTCTAAAACATGCACTGTAGGCTAACCGGTTGTTCCGAATCACCCCTAGAAGTGAATGTAAGCGTGAATGATTGTGATGGCCTGGCGAGCTGTTCAGGGTGTACCCCGCCCTCTCCCGGAGTCGGCTGAGATGTGGTTAGCACGTCCACATCACAGCATGAAAGGCCTTCCAGGTTTTCTGTGTGGAGTTTGTATGTTGCCCTTCATGCTTGCATGAGTTTCCTCCGGGTACTTCGTTTCCTTCCTACAGTCCAAATACTGTTTCAAACTGCCCCTGTGAGCAAGTGTAAGTGTAAATTGTTGTGCATGTGTGTGATGGTCTGGCGAGCTGTTCAGGTTGTAACCGTCGCCCAGAGTCGGCTCCAGACTGCAGCGATTTAGTGATTTTATTTCTGGAATGAATTTCGCAGTACACTGAGATATCTATGTAAAATTTCACTGAAAACTGGAAAAATGAGAGCGTTCCAAACCTTTGTGTCGTTTAGACACAATTATACTGCACACACTTACACGCAAATGCTCCACAACCCTCGCTTTGGCTTTTGGCTTCAGCTGGAATGAACCACACGTGGCAGTTTGGTGCACTGTACCCCTCAGAATGCGTAAGTGAGCAAGGGAGGGTGTGTGTGTGTGTGTGTGTGTGTGTGTGAGAGTGAGTGACAGATTGTCGCTCTCTGCATTACTTGTCTTTCAGTTAGTCTAGCAGCTGGATATTCATCACAGT
>JBCNYG010000003.1:11512364-11549873 GCA_039654305.1 Porochilus rendahli | reverse complement strand
TCGTGAAAAAGGGAGAGAACATTGCGTGGTCAACACACACACACACACACACACACACACACACACACACACACACACACACACACACACAACCATTCACACTCAGACTCACACCTGGGGTAATTTTGAACAGTCAGTTAGGATAATGCGCATGCCTTTGGACCCTGGGATGAAACCAGAGCATCTGGAAGAAACTCATGCAAACATGGGGGTAACGTGCAGACTCCACAAAGAAATGCTCTGTCTGAGCCTGGGACTTGAACCTAGGACTTTCTTGCTGTGAGGGAGACATGCTGTGTATGAACAGATTTGTCCATAAATCATTTGCAGGCACATATATACCAAATAATTGTATGGGCCTGAAATAGATTTACTATGCTCTTAGGGGTTTATAAAGCCTCTAAAAATGTTTGCATCTATCCTGATTTGTGCCTGTATACAACTTTATTCCTGAAATCTTTTGACAGTACTTTGTCACCCATAGTTAACTGGTTGCTTTCAGTTATGCTTTGAAAGACTACAAAGCTCTAGGAATAGCTCATTATATGCTGAATGAATCAGAATGTTTATCAGGGATCACAGGATGAAGCTTATTAGCTTTGTGTGCAATGAAGGTGATTCGTTACACCTGATTGAGTTTACAATTTTTTTTGTGGAGGTGGCGTGATTCCACTATAGACCACCATATTTTGGTTTCACTTCATTGTGTTCAGTTGTGTTGACGTTGTAATGATTAGAATTCTAAAGGCAACATTACTCATCTGTACCTACTGAGTATTCATCAGTTCCTGATATTGTGTATTATGGCACATATGATTTGGAGAAGTAATTCTGGTCTTTGTTTTTAAGATGTGCTATTATTATTCGATCAATTTATGATATTGTTGTACCCCCATTCATCTAAATCCTTTTCTTTGTGGCATTAATGACAGGTAAGTTGGCTCAAGACCAGACTCTTCTGCGTTCTGGCTGTGCATCATCTAACTTTGGTGTATACATGTGTTACAGATAAATTGTCTACCAAATAAATAAGGGGAAAAAAAATTCAAGGACACTACCTTGCAACCCTCACCTGGATTCACTCTCTTCCACCACCCCAACACACACACATTCTACTGAGAGCAATAAACTATGATAAGTGCCTGGCTAAATGGGTACACAGAGTTTGTCATGAATATTATTAACTTAATCCCCAACAAAAGTGCTTCATCAGTTTAAAATAAGCATATCAGTCTTTCCTGCTACAGTTCAGCAGTTTCACCTTGGGCTATAACAAAAAAAGTTTTTTTGTTTCTTCTTTCTTAAAAAATATTTTGAATGAAACCAGAACCAACATGCATCCATAGCTCACCTAGAAAATATACGTTTTAGTGTCCTATCTAAAAAAAGCTATCAATTTATAATTAAGTTTTTAACTTACCATTTAAACTGAGCAATTGATCTCTAGTCGCATGCAAAATTTACAGGAATTTTTTAGAATTTCATATAAAAGAAGGTGAAAAACTGCCAGCTGACAAAAACAAAAAGTCTACATCTTTAAATTATTCATGAACATACATGAAAGGAATGAAAGTATGATAAAGCATGCTGCTCTGAGAGAGAAAAATAAACTACAGAGTAGTCATTTTTCAAATAAGCTAACTTGCCTATGTTGGAAAACTGGCTGCTACAGTTCTAGCATTGATTGTTTCCAAGCGCTGACACTGAACACTTCTTCTAAAATAAATGTCTTATTACAGAGAACTTGACAAAAATTGGGAATTAAACACTATCTTGGTTTTAAATGAATTTATGTTCTGATTGACATGTTAGTACAGTATCAGTAATGCATTAGAGCTTCAACTAGTGTTAATATAAATCTTTGTATTCAATACCACTGCTGTCACAGCTATTATAAATTAATTAACCAACACCAGGTTGCAATAATATACTGATTAATTTAGATTCAGGCAACCATATCTGTGAACTGCATTTAAAGTAAAATGAAAGAAAACCCTTACAAATGCTTCTGTTACATATTAAATACATGTATATTGATATCATAGGGTAGTTTTTACTTACCATTTTTTGCAAAAAAAAAAGTTGCAATATGCAAAAAATCCATTTGTAGTTCGCATTAAACTGTTTGCAAAGGCTACAGTTTGAAGGACGTCAGTTCATTAGTACATATAAGGAAAGATGATGGTAAAAATAACAGTATACAGGTATCAAACTAGTGAGCTTCTAAATAAAATAAAATAAAATAAAATAGTTTAAAAATAAAACTAGGCACAAATACTAATACTAGCTTACATTTACATACATCAGACAAATGTCTGCTCATTTATAGCAACAAATGGTGTCCCATCATTCATTCTTATGCAAATAAATCGATGTGTGCAGATTTATTACCTGTTTTTTCCTTCACGAAGAATCTTGTAATAACAATAACACGTTTTGATGGACAAGGACGTATACAATGTTTGCAAGCTTTTATTGTATATGTTATACGTGTTATTTTATTATATATGTTTTATCCCTTTAGGTACTTATTTGGCTAAATCACACTCACTACCTCGAGGTGTGTGTACTCTAATGTTGCATGATCATTTGAGTTCCTTTCACTGCATGTATCTGGCTATTTCTTTCATTCTATTGATGCCAACAGTTTTGTTAGTCCATTTTTCAGCCCTTCCAGTTGTTTCTTTGTAATACAGCTTGCTCAATAAATGGGTAAATGCAGTGAAGTTTTTTTTTGTCTAAAAGAGCTTCCAATAAAAAGAACTGTATTGTATTGAACAATGCTATTGTAGGCAATGAGAACCAAAAAAATAAAATAAAATAAACATTCCGACAAGTATATTGAGGTAAAAGTATGACTAATAAACAAAAACACTGAAAATAAGAATTTTCAGAAAAATTTAAAGGTGTTGCAAATTTTATTTTTTTGACTTTTGCAAAGCATGAATGAACTTCAAACCAATCAGAATAGTTTAGCGAGTGAAGAATTAAAAAAATACAGTGATGCAGTGATGGTTATACACTTAACAAAATGAAGATCAATCAGAAACCAAGTACTATTGAAGTACTTATTTCATGCAATATTGGATCATATTGAATAAGTAAACAATCATCATTATATAGTGATAACCAAAATAACACTCTCTTTTTTGAGGAAAAAAAAGTAATATTTAGTGTGGCCACCTTTTCCTTTGAGAGTTTAACCTTTCAGGCATAGTGTTCACATATTTTTAATTTCTTCACTCGAAAACAATTCCATATTGTTTGAAGTTCATTCATGCTATGCAAAAGTCCAAAAAATAAAATTTGCGACACTTTTAAATTTTTCTGAAAAATTGGTATTTTCAGTGTTTTTATTTATTAGCCATACTTTTACCTCAATAAACTTGTCGGAAAGATTTTTTTGGTTCTCATTGCCTACAATAGCATTGTTCAATACAATTTCACCAAACGATTATGGAGAAGTCATTTTTTAGGGGCCCTTTTAGATAAAAGTGGTGATGTATAACCTTCACTGCACACTACTGTATTATTTATATGTTACAAAGCTATTCAGATTAATATCCAGCCTACACGGCATGGAATTGCCAATAATGAGATTTGCATTTAAATCATATATCTTCATTCAGTAGGCTATTTTCATATGAATAAATTGATTTAAAATGTGGTGCACAATTTTTCTGTATGTTCATTTAAACCCTGTTGTAGTGAGCACACGTGTGACTACCTGTATTTTGATCCTTCACTATTCCACTTCTAAGTACTCTTTGATTTTCCCTGTGGCTTTACCCTTTGGTTGTTTTCTTTCTTTCTTTTTTTTTCTTTTTCCGATCCTTACTCTGTTGACTGGCTGTTTTTAAATATTTGCAATTCGTTGTTTGCATTTCATGGTGTTTAGCTGGTTTAAAAGAGAAATGTTAAAAATAAACACACTATTTATATAACATTATTATATTAAAGTATCTGCCCTCGCCCAGAGTCGGCTGAGATGGGCGCCAGCCTCCCTGCGACCCTAATTAGGAATAAGCGGTTCAGAAATGAATTAATTAATGATTTAGGTGTTATCCTGGGTTGGTAAGACGGACAAATAGGCAAGGTGGATGTAACTAAATAGTCCATGAGATGGAACATCCCTGAGTTGGACTACTCAATTCAGACTCAATTTCAGAGGTATTTCAGTATATACTACACAGAAACACAATAAAAACTATAATGACATTTTCCCATTTAAAGTGGGATAATGATGATGCCACCTGAGAAAGTGGTTTAATCCACTTGCAATAATGTTTTTGATCCCAAGATGTTACACCAAACAGTTTGTGTAACCCCCATGTAGCTTATGCTAAAGACAGATACCCCAGTGTTTTTTATATATATAATTGTTAAGCAATGATATTATCTTCCTGCTAGAGTGCTAAAACACTATAGATATACCCTGGTTAAAAATGTTTTATTACCTCCACTAACTCTTTTTTCCTTGCTGTAAAAGAAAGAGAAAGTAAGAGAGAGAGAGAGAGAGAGAGAGAGAGAAATTTGTAAATCTGCAATTCTTGCAAATCTGCAATGCTTTGTGGGTTCTCAGAGTAAAAATACATTTTCTCTTTCCTTTATCTATTAAGTCAGGTCTTTCTTCAGCATTACTGGAAAGCTCAGATTTAGCTGCAGTGCTGTGTCCCAAACTTACTTTAAAATGAACTTTGGATTTTCCAAGCAGTAATGTCAAGATCGCATTTACCAAAAAAATTATATTAAAAATTAAATAAAAACATATACACATACACTGAATCCGATATATATAAACTGCACCCGATTTTCAATTCCATCTTTTTAATTTTTTTTTTCAAAAGCATGGGCATTGTTCAAATACATTTTCAAATGTGTTTTCACTGCACTTTCTTCTTAAGGTCCAATGAAATGCAAACCCAAGTAAACAAATGTGAAAAAAAAGGTCTTGAATATGAAGCCTTGAAGCCTTTTCTAAACATAATATGTTTATTATTTGTAAGGAATGAAAAGACTTTAGATGATTTTGTAGTTCACTTGTAAGTATTTTTATTTGTTTTATTTGTTTAGCAAGGAAAGCTTGTGGCATGGCATGTTTCACAATTGGACGGGACTACTTTGTTAAAATACTGATGGCTTGGTAGCTCAAATCTGTGGCCAATATGAACCAGCAAAAACTTGTTTTCCCCAATGTATATATTTTATACATAAAATTCTGCTGCATCTGTAAGTTCTTTTCACCAGGATTCCTTTTTATCAAATGGAGTGCAATGTGGAAAGGACCTTGGTATTATCTGCTTTTTCAGGTTTTTGGAGGCTCTGCTGTTAGCATGCACATTAGCTGCAGAGCTACTCCTGCTAAACGGCGCGCGCTTGTCTGAGCTGATGAAAAAGGTTCGTCGTACTGCTACCTTTAGTCGCATCAGATTTTAGACAAACTTTGCCACGAACAGTGGTTTGGCTGTCATACTTTGAATAATTGAACCATATCTAAATTATGGAGGAAATGCTGACAGTTTTTGAGACTAGCGCCTTATTTGTTGAAATGTATGCTAGCATCTTGGTAATGTGTGGAGTTTTTTTTTCCAATTTTGGTGGCAGGTAAACAGAAAACTTGCATTTATCAATAAAATCAATTTATCGCTCATTAGGGGATGTCTAATACACGTGTTGATGGAACGCTTTCTCCTCTGGTTTCTCTCCACTGAGAGACCTTTTTTTGCATCTTCCTGATGAATCCGTGTTTTTGTCTGACTGTTTCTCTCCTAAAAAACAAAACAGACACTTTAAAACCTTGTAAAGCTCTCGACTGAACATTTCAGGAGCAGAGAGAATCCTGGACTCACCATGCTGGATCAGCCTGTGGTTTCGATAGCGATATTTCTGAATGAAGCCTATATTACACTGGCTGCACCAGTAAGGCCTTTCATCTACAAAAAGCAAAAGAAACTTGGTAGTACATAAACATGAACTTAGCAGCATGTTTTTTAAAGTAGAATACATATTACAGTTTTGTGAACCGACCGGTATGAGTGTATTCATGTCTGCGAAGGTGGTATGAACTGCAGAAGGTAGCGCTGCAGTGCTGACAAGCGTGTAGCTTTGCTCTCTGTGACATGCTCCGTGCTTCATCTGAAGGGTTGTCCTTCAATCTCAGTGGCTTTATATGGAAAGAGATACAAGATCAATGTAGCCCTTACATTTACATTTATGGCACTGGCCCACCAGTGGCCCTCATAATCTAATAGCCTTATTGAAAACATCTAAAAGCCAACATAAAGGCTGCAACCTAATTAAAACATCATTAGGTACACAATAAATAGTATAGTAACTTTAATTTATTTATTATAGCTTTATTCTAATTTTAACTAGCTATATTTATTATATGGAAGAGATAATGCAATCTGTGCAATCTGATTGGCTGATGGTCCAGAACTTTTTTTCTTGGCTAGCAAGCACTTGATCAAAACATATTCTTTAAATAAAGTCAATCTTTTCTCTTTTGTTTATTACTTATTTATATTTGAAAAAAGAAAAAGAGTTATCTAACCCTATTTTTGGCGAAACATTGCATAATGTAAAAATGCCATAAAGTAAATAAGTAAATAACTTTATTAGTTCATATAGTAAAGGGAAATTCCCTGTACTGACCCTTATGCTTGGTTATTAAGTAAAATATATCAAAACAACATTGCTCTAAATAAAAATATCGATTAAATTACTGATGCTGTGCAAAACTTGTATTTGATTTGTTTCTTAGTTCATTTTGATTCAAGAAGAACTGAGGAGCAATTTTGGTTTGCACATGGACGAACTTTGCCTGAAACAGAAATTAAAGTACACTTCAGTCTTGAGAAGCAACAGCAGAGGAACAATGTAGGTGAGGGAACATGTAGGTGATGGGAAGATGTTATGTAACATTTGTTATATAAAAAAATTATTTACTAGTATGTGCTGATTCATATTATTAAACAAATGTAAAGTGAATGAATGGGTCGAGTGAGTCATGGCTGTTTGTGGCATCTCGCGCAAAACATGCCGCAGAAGTATTACACACAATGTGCACATAGGCTTTACCGTTGTCATGAATAACATCATGGTCATGGTTTCCATTAAATTTGTAATCCCATACTGTGCTCTGGGCACTCCAGGGTAAGAAACATTTTAAATAGGATTTTATTTTGTTCTGGATTTAAGTTCTACTGCAGTAGAAATGTGACAATAAATCAGTAATGAAAAACACAGACCAGCCATCATTCACAAACACCCCTTATGAAAATAGAGCTACCATGTCTGCAACATTAATGTAAGAATCTACAACCCCAAATCAGAAAATTAATTGTGACAGTATAGAAAATGCAAGTTTTCTAAAATAAAATTAAAGTAGTGACTAAGAAATTTACATTAAAACTATGGGATTTGAAACAAGTGATGATCCAGTCTTTAAGGAGTAAGGACCTCCAGTTTATCAACAAATTGGTGAGGAAATCTTCAAATTTTTAAAAAATTGCTCTTCAAAAAAGATAGGAAAGGATTTCAATGTTTTACCATCAAGGCTGCACAATTTCACTTAAGTAATATTGAGATATCAAAGTGTAAAGTGCAAGGGCACAAGCCTAAGCTCATCTCCGATCCATCAAACGGCACTGCATCAAGAATGGTCATTCATCTACAGCTGGTATAACCACACCGTCTTGAGATTACTTTGGGAAAAATTTGTCAATCATTAAAATATGGAGTTACACCTACAAATCCTAGTTAAAGCTTTATGTAAACCCGCATTTTGCACACATTACAAAAGTATAGCTGCGGTAGAAGAGGGTGCAGGGGCTGGACTGGCCTGACTGCAGTCCTGTAGTGTCCCCTATAGAGAATGTGTAGCAAATTTTTAAAATGAAAAATACACAGAATGTCATGAAATATGTTACAAGAATCATAACTGAAATGTGTTGTATGTAAAAACAATAAAATTTTATGAAGTAAAACATCAAATAATGTGCTGTTGTATTGTTTTAAGTGCAGTACAAGTCATTTCCTGTTTTTCTGATTTGGGGTTGTAATAACTAGAATATAATTTACCCGAGTTTGAATTCGAGAGCTCCTCCTCCTATTGTCTGTCATGTGTCCATTCTGGCTGCCCTGTTCAGGATCAGTTTCCTTATCCTCAGTCTTGCTTGCTTCAGTCTGACCATAAGCTGGAGAGCAACACTGTGTTCTTTTGTGCATATGGTCAATTTTGACTATGCTGCTGTCTGGAGTGAGATCACTCTGAGATTCAAGATCATGGAGAAGTCGTTCACCAACCCAACCTGAGTCTTCACAGGGAGGATGTGTATCAGCGTAAAGCTGTGCTGCGCTGTGACCAGAGTCTGAAATGGGGATGCTTATAGATTCTGTATTAGGAAGTTCCTGTTTGAGATGATTACACGGCCTATTTGACATAGGAGAACTTGCTTGATTAATTGGTAGTACTTCTTTACTACAAGGTATACACAAACCCAGATCTTTGTGCAAGAGGTTTCCTTTGCTCTGCAGAAGATCCAGTAACTTTTTCCTTTCCTTTGACTTCTTGTCATAACTAAGGGCCTTTGTCACCTCAGGTTCTTTAGTATGAGCTGATAGGAGATGATGTGCCATTCGGAGGAAAGGCTTATTGCAATATAAACAGTAATGTTTTCTCTTCATCGTTAATTTGGCTTTTGCTTTGGGGTTTTTCACACTGATCCAGACATTAGACATTTGTAAGCCACACTTCATCTCAGGAGTTCGGGAAATGACCAGTGATGTTTGTCTCCCTTCTGACGATGTACGCTATGGGGGAAAATACATACAGTTAAACTAAGAAATTAGCAAAACATTACAGGATCATTCTGCAACCTATGGGTGTGTGGCACATGTACACATTAGTGTTTTTATATTTGTGTCTTTATTAATATTGCTAGAGAGTCAGCAGTGTTTATTATTGCGTTAAAAAAGCTGTATGGCTCTGGAGTAGCACAGCGATAAAATGGCAAGGCGTGCCACGATCTCAGAGATCCCAAGGTCGAGTTCAGGTTGGTGCACATAACCATCTGTGGCTGGAAGCCCTTGGGAGCCATTTGGATGAACTCTTAGGAAGGGATGGCATATGCTGGCTTCTCTGGCACTCAAAGCAACCACCAGCCAATCATGGGCATCTCTGTGCTCATGCATACATAGAAGGCGGATAGAACTTTCCTCTGAAGTGTGTTAGGCTGCTCCTGAATATGCATGTACAGCCATTTGAAAAAAAAAAAAAATGCAGACATATCACATGACTTGGAGGAAGAACATGTTTTCCCTTGGCTTTCCTTGGTTGGCAGCAGTTGTGTGATGGGGAGGCATACTTGATGGAAGGGAGTTGGGGGCAGCACAGGTGCATAGTGGTTAGCATGTCTGCCTCACAGAAAGAAGGTCCTGGCTTCCAATCCCGTGCTCGGGTATTTCTGTGTGAAGTCTCCCTGTGCATGCATGGGTTTCCTCCGGGTACTCCGGTTTCCTCCCACAGTCAAAAGACATGCTTATAAATCTAAGTAACCGTTTCAGGTAGCCCCTAGGATTGAGTGTGAATGGTTGTGTGATTGCCCTGCAATGGTTTATGGTGGACCTCACCTGTGTCCACTGTCGGATGAGATATGCCCTGCGAGCCTAATGGTTTCAATTTTTAATAGAATTAAGCAGCTCGGTAAATGTGCAAGATGAGTGAATGAGAGTAAATAAAGGGGAAGATACCAGCCGTGGGGCATGTTTACAGAATCTTTCTTCAAATAGTGCTCATTTAATGCTATCAGCTTTAGGGTGTAACATTCTACACCAGCCCTACAGTTATGATTCTACATGGGTCACATTGGCTTTATAATTCGATTCAATCTGATTCCTGGAATAAACGGAGTAATATTTATGACTAAAAAGATTCATTATGATTCCAAACAATATGCATTTTTTCTGTATGAAACAAACAAACAAAAAAAGCTCCAGATTTTACATTGTAAATAAAATGAACTACAGGCTATAGACTATCTTATAATTACCTTAATTGCATAATTAATAAAATCCTGATTGTCATGATCTGAACCATATATCGCACCATATATCAATGCAGAGCATCACATTATTCCAGCCCCAAAATTACAGTGCATCTTTACACCCTCCACAGACCCTAAGCTTCTTTCTATATCACTATTAACCAAATCAATTAGACTTTAGTACTGATCACACAGTTATTCTCTTTGAAAGCTAAAAACAACTCATGATTTCTATAGTATATTAAAGTTAGTAATATTGAAACATGTAGTTTCAGTCTTTTATCTTCAGATTACCACAATATCTCCTGCACAGGGCACGCCGCACTAAAACCGTTAAATAAAATGGAGTACACAGCATCACGATGGCGTACCCGTTAGCACGTTTGCCTCTGGCTTCAGGTCCGGGGATCGGACGTTTGTGTGGAGTCGGCATGTTATCCCTGTGCTTGTGTGGGTTTCCTTGAGGTACTCTGGTTTCTTCCCACAGTCCAGTGACATGCACATTAGGTTAATAAACTATTCCAAATTACCCCTGGCGTACACCGCCTTCGCCCGGGGTCGGATGAGATAGACTTCAGCTCCTTGTGACCCTAATAGTAGGATTAAGTAGTTCAGCAAATAAGTGAGCGAGTGAGTAAAATGGAGTACATGAACCGTTAAAATAAAACCACGGAGTACATGATCAAACCTTATTTATTCAAGATACATAAACAATTAACACAGTAAGTGTACCTGTAAGGGGTCACTTTGTCGTCTCCTCTTTGTAGCCCTGCTCGGCCTGCCCCAACTCCTCTTTACTGACGAAGTGGAATTTAAGCCAACAGGTTTCAAATCACTGTCTTGGCCAATGCATTTACCACCCTCTTCTGGGTCATCTTTGATATGACCTTCAGAATCAAACTGCTTTTTTGCTGCACTGTATGTTTCAGGATCAAAGCTTTGTGTTTTTTCTTTAGGAATATTTGGAATTAGACAACAATGGGATACTACTCCTGGGGCTGTAAGTTCATTGTTTCCCAAAACTTTAATAGAACAGTTTCCTGTTTCTGGATCAGCAATTTTCTGTGCGTCACAGCTAAAAAAGTTTGTAACTGGACAATTCGTCGACTCTGACTGAGGGTCATGTTTGCCAGTCCCCTTTAATCTAAGATCTGGCATCATTAGGGTGCTCTTGTCTGGTTCTTTGTCAGAGTCACGATTTTGCTCCATGTTCACACTTACAGTCGATGATATGGAAGTCCAGTCTGATTTAAGATTAGTTGTTTGTTGTAAATCACTGCTGCCAGTATGTACACGGCTCGCCGATTCTTGAGGAGTACCATAGTTTCCACGGCCGTCTAATGTTTGAGTAGAGGAACTCTGACATGCTTGATTAGTGTTTTGTTGTCGATTTCTGCTTCCAGTGCTTAAAACTGGAGGTTGTGGTTGTACAGTGATATTGGGCTCGCTTTCAGGTTCCAAAGTGGACTGGTATTCTTTTTCTGAAATGCACTTTGCTCTAACTGGGGGACATGGTAATGTCTGCGTCTCGACAAGAGCTTCGTTTCCTATGCTGGGGCAAGATTCCTGACCTGGAGTACCAGTATACTCTACAGAAGATTCTGAATCGAGATTCTCCACTGCCGAACTGTTACCAGTGTATACAACAGACAGGCTCTCGGACCCATGATCAGGGATTGGGTTTACCTCAGTACTACATGTTTCTGATACAGGAGGAATGGAATATACATAGTGTGCGGTGTGGTGTTCGGCTTTAGGTGGAGACTCTGGAATAGCCTGTTGTGCAGTATTGCAGAAGACATATTCGAAGACATTCCCCAATTCTGGATCAAAGGTTTTCTGTGCTAAGCTGGGCCTGGATATTAGGGTAGTGTTGGGACAATCTGTACTGGTGCCAGGTTCCGTTAGAATGCCCTGTTTGGGTTCTTTCTGCTCACATATTAAAGCATGTTTCCAAAAGTGATTTTGTGGATAATACTCCTGACAACGGATACAGCGAACAAGGTCTTCATCATTTTTGTTCCTAGTACTGTAGCCATGTTTCCTTTTTTTGTTACTGCTAAGAAGGCTCAATAACCTTTTCCTTTCTTCTAAGGTGTTGCTAAAACGCAAAGCCTTGATCACCTTGGGCTCCTCCGGGTGATCGTGCACGAGATGTAGTTCTATTTTTTCGCAGGCTTCCCCACAATACCAACAGTGCCGAGCTCTTTTTTCTCTCTTTGTTTTTCTGTCAACAGGCTTTGAGTCCACTGCGGAGCTTCGACTGGTTGCACCAATGTCTGGACAACTTCCGGAAAACTTAGTTGTATTGATATTTATCAGTGTTGAGTTGCTTTTTCCTGAGATTTCAGAGCGGTCTGTTGAATCAGCACTACTTACTTCTGATGTCTTCAGAAAAGGAAAGTTTAAGAGAATACAAAAATGTATGGATCAATATTCTTTCTAAGTAAATATATACAAGGCTCAAGATATAATTACTTTAAAGAGCTATGAATGACACATTTACCCCAGGTCACTGCTACACTTGGCATTCTATATGACCATATATTGAACAATGACAGCTACTCTAAAATTTTGCTAGTTTTTGTAGCACTCTTTCCTTTGATGGAGTCGCATACCTGAACTTGGACAACTTGTTGTTTAATCTTTGTATCATTGTTCTTGACCTTCTTCTTGAGCGTCTTAAAGGCGTTAGACGTCTGGTACGTCCCCGTGGACACAGAGTGCACCTTCATGTGCTGTGTCAAGGAGGCCTCACCAGCAAATGTTAAACCACATGCTAAACATTTAAGCCACCTCTTCTGCCCTTGGGAACTTGGCTCTCCTGTTTGCTGGACAGAACTGGTCACCATCTCCTCTTTGGTAGTGAGGACATTTCGTTCACCAGTCTCTTCTACCATAAGCGCTACATCGGAGTCAGAGTCACTAGCTTTATGAGACAAGCTAGCGATGGATTCTGTGTCAGCCGAACCCTCAGGTAGAGGGGTAGAGATTTTCAAGTTTTTCTTTTCTTTCTTCTCATCGTGGTTATTGGAAACATTCGCCCACTCGTCATCATCGCTAACATCTGAGAGGACCATGTAGCCTGACTTGGTATTGGATACTTGATGTATGGCACTGGAACTGGATTGAGTTGTGACTGGAACTGCTGTCAGAGCTATATCAGCTGAATTCTGATCAGGAATACAAGCTTGATCAATGGCATATTTTACATTTTCAGAGTGGGGTGAGTTAATTTTAGCTTTTAAAATACCAGGAAACCTTGACCTCCCCTGGGTATGAAGTTGGGCTCCTGACTGTTGTGATTCTATATCCATTTCCAGAAGTTCTGGGTCACATTGGCCCTTGTGCTGCTTCACATTAAACAAAGAGTACTCTTGGCTTCCTACCTGACCCTTTCTTTTACAAATTTCAGACTTTCTGTTCTCTAGAGACTGTTCTGAGCTCTGCTGGTCCCCTATACTGACACGCGGATTTTCAGAGCAGGAGGTACTTTCAGGATACTTATGAACCGAACCTACTTTAACACAAACAATATCTGGATGTTCCGTCTCAGCCAATGTATTTTGGCTGGAATAAGAAATCGAGTTTTCAAGTGCAGTTTGAGGACGTGGACTCTTCACCTGCCCACCTGTAGCAGCATTACTTGTTTCTAAGTCAGGCATTTGGTGCAGCTGAATGTCACTAGTTTCCACAATTACCGGTTCACCGTCACCCCCTTCAGATGATGCAGAGTGGCTGGATTCAGCCATAACTGGATCTAGAACAATTCTAGGCTGCAAAGTCAAATTACTGTCTGATTCTGAATTGGTTCTTGTAAGAGCTGTGCTGTGGATGGGAGCAGCACCAGGTGACTGCAGAGGATGGAGGTTGAATTTTCTGCCAGTGCAAACTGATCGAGGTTGAACGGTTTCCACAGGCTCTGTAGTGCTTGCATGGTCTTGCGGCACTGCAGAAGTCTGACTCCTAGTCACTTCGTTTCCTCCATCCTTCCCCTTTTCATCATTGCCTTCTACTGCAGGCTGCAGGGAGGAAAGTTAGCAATTAGTAATTCTCAACGAGAGAAGACTATTAGCCATATACCACATTAGAACATGAATAAAGTGGTATTTGGTTTATTGTGTTAAAAAAAAAAAAGAACGAAAGAACAAAGTGTCTGTCAAAGTAGTCAAGTGGGAGGTAAAAACAGTTGTTTATTGAGAAGGTATATTTGCAAACCATTTGGGTTATGACCCACAGTCCAAGAGTGTGTGATGGCAATCTTGTATAAGCCAGTGTAAACTCTCCTTCATTAAAAGAAAAACTCTAGCAGGAGTCTGTTTTCCACTATTCTAACCACATCTGAAATGATTCTGTGCTTCTATTAAATGCTTGCTACGTTCTGGAACAAAATCAATTCCAACAAATAGATCCATGAATTCATTGGTTGAACACAGACAGCAATAGTAATTAATAGAATTTAAACATTCACATTTTTTTTTTAATTAAACAACTCAGCTTTTTTGCTGTATTTTTACTGGAATAAGAAGAGGAAGAAAAAAATTATATATATATGTATAAAAGTGATTTTGACGAGTGGCCTACACCAAACTAGTGGATCCAGCTTTACTGCTTGCAAACATTTGTACTCCATAATTACTGATCCCTGCTAGTACTCAGTTTAATTCTTATAAAAGAACTGCCAAGACATTCTTCTAACACTGTAATTAAAATCATTTCCATTAACACTGCAATAAATTTCACAACCCCAAGTTCATTCATCTGGGACTACACACAAACAAGTAAGCGACTGGTTTATTTACAAAAGAAAAAAAAAAGGGACATATTTGCGAATCGCGTCAATCTGACATGCAGTCTTGTGTTGTCATCATGGGTTTCAGCGTATATTTTCCTACCTCCTGTTTGTCTGTATCTGGTACTCTGGGTCTTGACGGGTCACTGTAAAACTGTTCTTTACGCTGTCGATAGGAGTATGGTTTCTCGCCTGAGTGGATCTGCATGTGCACCATCAGCCGCATCGCTCTCGGAAAGACTTTATCGCAAAAGGGACACGGAAACGATGCTTTACCACCGTCTTTTCCTTTTTGACCTTTAGAATCCTTCGTGGATGACCCTTCTTGCGTCGTCTGGAATGGGGAAAGGAAGTTATTCTTGAACACTGGAAAATGATACAAATCATCCCATGAATCACTGAAAAACCAAATACCTGCTCATCACTCTTCAGTGTGTCGTCATTTGCTTTTTGGGGCAACGCCATTAGCGCTTTTCTGTGACCAAGCATGTGCAAGCTTAACCAGTTTTTCCTAGCATACACTTTACCGCAGTCTTTGCAGACACACTGACCACGAGTTGTACCGACAGATTCCTTGTTTTTGTCTGCAGTTGGCTGGATATCAGAAGAGTTATCCATATTCTTCAGCAGCTTTAAAGTACAGAGGAAAATTGACATGTAACGTAAGCTTGCAAAAAGCTTTTGTACAATTCTAGTTCGCTGTTAGTCCTTCAGTATAAAGGTGAGTAAAGTATGATGGGCTTCTACACCCGAGCCTGGTGGCTCATCAAGCTGGAGCTCATCCCGGTTTCAGTAGCGTGAAGCAAGTAGGAGTTCAACTCCTCCTGGATGGGGCGCCAGTCCATCGCAGGTTACCTTCCCCGTATTTTTACTGGTGCCCATTTATACTGCTGGGTGGAAAGAGGCACGATTGTGGTGAATACTTTTCCCAGAAGTCTTAGCACAGTGGGGGTCTAACGGGGAGTCGAGCCCACAACCTCTCAATCATGAGCCCGGCACCCTGACCACTACCACAACTGGCCCCACTCCAGTATAAAAGCTAAATTCATTTAATTACTATAAAAATAAATAATATAGACGTATGAAAAAGTCACCGAAAACAACATACCACTTCATTCGTAAGCTGATTCTTTTTCTTCTTTTTTTTATCAAGTCCTTCCTGAAGCCCCAAATTCTTCTTTTTCTTCTTTTTCTTTTTTTCCACGACGTTTGCTTCCACAGGACTCTGTTCCCCTTCTTTGCTGTCATTTTGACCAAACTCTTTCATCATCACCTGTCTCCTGTTCGCCTCCTGAATCCTCTCTTTTTTATGCATCTTCTTATGGGTTTTCAACCAACCGGCAAGCAAATACACTTTGCCGCATTCTCGACACGGAAATCTCTTTCGGGATTTTTTGACTCCTCCTTTTTCATCCGGGGGTTCCTCAGGGACGGGTGTTGTTTCCTCTTCGATTTTGTTTGTTATAGTTTCGGTTTCGTTCCTGATGTTTTCGGATTCTTTTCGAATATCTTCAGAGTTGGTACAGATAACGATTCGGGTGTCTGGGTTTGTTATGATCTCATTAGAGGTGTTCTGAGACACAGACGTCTCGTCTTTTGGTTGCTCGTTGACTATTTCTGTATTATCAGTTTTTTCTAAAGACTGTTCGGTGTTTTTCTTTTGCTCGTTGGTATCGTCTGCTAAAGGCTAAACAGGGTTGAAAATAATGGGGAAAGAACTATTAGTTAAAAATATTGTCCAATTGTGTAACAGTGAGAAAATAAGTATTTGAAGAATTTGAGTTCAAAAACAGAAGTGCCATTGTTTTAATTATGAGGAAAAAACTACTTTTTCAGTAACTATTATTATTAAATTAAAAGCTTCTCCTTCTGACTGGAACTGCAAGAGTGATCCAATGTATTTGACATTTCACCCTCCTTAACACAGTGCTATCAGATTTACTGAAAAAGTATTTATGTGCTATTCTTAAATTTTTTTGTTGTTGTTGTTGTTTTGCCATTTCTAGGTGCATTTAAAACAGGCTTTACATTACCTTTAATACTCATTAATATGATTCAGAATTCATAGCTGAATCTGTGATTGCTTACTGCTCAATCTGTGATACAGTGACCCCAAACCCTAACACTACCACCACCGTGCTTCCCAGTTGGATTGAGGTTCTTCTTCTGTTCACATGTGCAACATGACCAAACTCGAGACCACATTCTTTCTCAATATGCTTGCTGTAGTCTAGCTGTAATGTTCTTTTTTTTGAACAGGAAAGTATTTTTTTTCTGTATTTTTGCAGGTCAAAGTTGTCCAATCTTTCTAACCGCAGAAGTACACTTTCACACGTAGCAAGAGCTAACTACAGATTCTGCGATGATATTTTGGGGTTCTTATCTCTTAAGTATTTCATTGGGATACTTATTTGCTGGGGTGGTCAATCGTGAACAAACTGTGAGTCATTTGAAATCCAACACCATTTGTAATTGATTTTGCTTATAAAGCTGGTACTTTACTTACAGCTTATAAGAGCTGTTCAGATCTTGGCATGATGAAATAACTCCATTAATAGCAAAGAAAGCACCAGGCCCACCAGGTAACACCTACAGAAGACTCTGATCAATGGCACCAAATCAGGAACACCAGATTTGAATTTTACGGACTTAAATAGGTGTAAATAGGTGTGAACATGAATGGTTATTTGTGTCTGTGTTAGTCCTGCAAAACCCAGGCCGAGACGCTGGGTACACCCTGAACAGACGGCTTATTGTCAGTTCTTCCCTGGGACCCTGATAGATAAGTGGCATAAACAATGGATGGATAAGAAATATGGGTTTGATGGTCAGGTGTCCACATAAGGGGGAAAACCATCCTTCACAGCATAAACTATAAATCGACCAAGTTTTAGATATTTCTTAAGCATTTTATTGCTGGTTACTGAATTTATAGCAGAAATAATATACAACCTGGGTGGTGACACGCCGAGTCCTTCTTTTAGCAGAATCAGGCAAGATGGCATCAGGAACAATCTCACTATTTTGTTTTTTAACTGTATGATTCCGAATATGTGGTGCAAGCCACCCTTCACGAGCAAAAACCTTATCGCAGTACGGGCAAGCAAAGATTTTCTTCAACACGTGAACTTTGCTGCTTTCAGTAGGTAGCTCTTTCTTCAGCTATATGGAGCAAAAAAAACAAAAAGACAATAATCAGGAGGTTTCAGTCAATAAACAAACTTGAATAAACAAATTATCAATAAACACCGTGACATATTTTTAATAGAATAAGATGATGCAAAATATAATTAGAATATTTAAATTCGCAACTAAATGCTGTTTGTATTAAAGATTTTTAGAATTTCCAGAGAGAACATCCAAGCTGAATGCGCTTCTGGGTATTACCTCCTCCGGGACCTCGGGGGCATCTTTCAGACTCGTATTTTGAAGCTGCCTCTTTTTCTGCCGGTTACGTTCTCGTTCATGTGACTTTAAGTGGAAACTGAGCCAACAGGAGCGAGCAAAAATCTTCTTGCACTCGGGACACTGAAACAACCTTTGACCTATTGCTTTTGCCTTTTCCACCTCCGTTTCATTATTCCTTATTACCTGAAAGAAAAGGAAGTTGAAGGTGAGGTGGTTACCATGGGTAGGTGTTTATATTATTCAATCAAGTAATTTTCTTGTTTCTGATTGGTTGAAAGCCATTAGATAATTCTTGGTATTCTTCAGCTGAATTATTGCATCTTTGCAATCAGATCATTTGAATAGTAATTACACAATTAGCACATACAACACAGTAATATAACTCTCTACTCTGAAAATATTTTAATGTATGATAAAACAATAGAATTTGGATTCAGTGTGATATAAAAAATAATTCTTCTTCGAGTGTGTTATCCTCTGAGGCCAAAAAACATCCCAGCAACCGAATAATTCTCCATATCACACTTCACCTCATTCAATAATCACTGGATGTTTTGTAATCAAGTTTGGTTATACCAAAATTTATTTATGTGCCAAATGTTTTGTATTAATTATTTACACTTTACCAGAGTACAAAACACCGAACTCTCAAAAACTGAGCTATCAGTGGGTACCTAAAAGGGTACATTTTTGTACCTTGAATATTTTTGTCCATTAACTACTAAGTAACAACTAACCAATATTCAGAGATTAAATTTCCCACTCACCCACTCGCCCTTAGCGATGAAAAAATGTTTAGGGTGAGTAATATGATGAGCGAAGTCATCCTCTCAGTGAATAGGCAAAAAATATGGGGCAAGTATTCATGTGTATCAGTTTGTTGCACAACTTCTCAATTCGAACAACCAGCGCTCTTATTCATTGACAGCGAGTCTACCTGACATTTGAAGTTGCTCGTTACTTTGTTCTGCGAAGGACCTTCCATATGGATCTTCTGCAATACGCTCCACCACACGGAAGTCAATGAGAAAACTATGTGTGAACGTGGAAAGTAGAGTGAATGTGCTATAATTGGTTGTTACAACCGCGGGGCGAGAGAAACTGCCAAACGTCCTTTTCCGAGTCCTGGCAATTATAAAGTCAGGGCGAGCATGCTAAAGAACTCTTTAAAAAAAGGATGGCGAAATGGTTCAGCAACATCTCCAGAAAAGATTTGGATGTAATGATCTGCGTTTGCAGTGACCATTTTATTATAACCGGTGAATTCGCATGTAAAGCTAACATTTTATATAATCATAATAATGAGAAAGCTACTCATTAGAAAGAATTATACTAAAAACAAAGCACAGACTGAGAGGAGGTGTGTGTTAGCTAGTTTGGCTGGGTAGAAGCAACGAGTCGAGAGCATGCTGAGTGAAGTCCCAAGTGTTAGCATTGTTTCTTTTCTGCTGCCATATGTGGAGCCGTTTAACGTGCTAGTAAATAAGTCATTAATTTTTAAATAAGCCACTCAGTATGAACAGTTATGCCTCAAGCAAATCACAGACTGAGAGAAGGTGTGTGTTGTTCTCTAGTTCGGTTGGGTAGAGGCAAAGAGTCGAGACCATGCTAAGTGAAGCCACAACTGTTAGCAAATGCAGCGGTTTTATATACTGATATTTTTTTCAAGAACATTTCAGACTGCCCGATGTTCAGTCTGCACTCGGTTGTGACACATGTTCGTAAGGGTAAATTTGCTAACACAAAGCTCATTTCTGAAGGCATTTCTCCTGTGCAGTGAGGGGAAGACTATGAAAGTATTTAGAGAGAACTGAATCTTTTGACTTGATCAACTGTTTGTGTGGCCTCCAGTATGGGAATGTGCTTCTTATTTCTCACGAACCCAAATTACAACTAGACTATATGCCAGTTCATGCACGTCGTGCTTTAGCAAATAGTCAAGACACGTATTCTGTTGAAAAATCAACTGCATCTTTTATAATAAGAACTTGCTCTTCGTTTTGAATTTTAATTAGTGGATTTCAGTAATATTATTGGGCAGTAGGATATGAAAATCACTAGTCCTGCTAGCCAGTAAATATGGTGAAGGACCAGTATTTCTGTTTACCTTACTGGTCCTGCTGACTAATAGCATTTTAGGCCACTTTTCTCTTGCAACCCTCCAAATCGCTGCATGGACCCTTAGGGTATGACTGATAGTTTGAAAGCTAAATGTCTTACACTCATGCATTCTAGCAATGGTGGGAAAAAATCAAATCAGTACTCGTTTCACCACACTGGCTCCAAGATCGAATTCTTTTTCTTTGTATCTCAAGTAAATCTATAATGCTGAAATGCTGCTCTGGGGTTTGTTTTTTTTGTGGGGATTTTTGGTAGTGCCCTAAGGAGTAGGTCACATTTAATTACTCATATTCAATTCAGTTGTGCAGCTCTTGAATAAAACGTTGAAATCTTTAAGGTTCATGGTTTTTAAATTGTAACCGAAAAGCAGAACCAGTATGAATCCAGACACTGGACTTCACTGAATCCAGACATTGACAGAACTGCGATATTTACAGAGTCGCAACACCAACTGAAACAGCATATGGGTACCGTCCCTGATCATTTCCACCCCGATTCATTCATTTTCAATTTTACCCTAATTTCCTCCCTAATTTCCTCATATCCAATTCCCATCCATCAAGTACTGCCTCCTATTTACATTCGACCACCAACCAAGAGATCTTTACGGCGGGTAAGCGCTATCCACCCCTTTATACGGACACCTGTGATTGGCGGGTGAGAACCGTGAGTGTCAGGGAGGTAAGCGTGTGTCATCCCTCCTTCCCATGAGAGCTTAGCCAGTTCGCTCTCATGTACTCCATGTCTGTGGATTCTTTTTCAAAATATTCCCTCCTGCTCCACTACCGCACTGGAGTTTTGTGTTTATGCCAGATACGGACTCTCCCTCTACTCCCGTACCTTTGAAAGATGTTGTGATCCACTATCGGTTCTCTCGTCGTCTCCGTGTGCGTTCTGTTCTTCTTGACTGTGTGTGAGTGGCTTTCTGTGGGTCTTCATATGAACAGCCAGTCGCGATACGCTGGTGAAGCCTTTGTTACACTGCAGGCACTTCGCTGTCTTGGCCTTTTCTCTTCCTTGTTTCGTTTTAAGTCCTACAGGTCTGGCTGCACTGGTCTCCGAAAGCTTGCTGCTGCTGGTGTGTTCGCTGGCTTCGTCTGACGCCTCGCTCGGCTCTACTTCCGGCACAGTAGAGCCAGCACTCGCCGAGTTCCCGATGTTAGCTGATCCGGTACTATGTTCGGTCTGCTCTGAAGTGTCAGACAGGTCCTCTATGAACTCTCTTGATGTCTAGAATGAAATGATGGTTGGCATGAAGTTTTAAGGTGACAAAGGTGACACAATTAGAATATCGCACAAGCTTAGACATAGAAGCAATCTAATTATTTACAAGGGCTTTTCTCACATCAGTTACTGATTTATCATAGTAAAAGATTAACACAATAAAAATAAAAAAATAAAGGTTTGATGTCATGCTTGATAGCAATGCCTTCTGCGACATTTCAGCATGCTCTTAAGCACAGAAGTATTAACGCACAGAATTAAGCCTTAGCACTCGCTTATACCTTGGAGAGGCCACGTAATTTCTTCTTCCGCTTCTTGTCACCATAAAAGCATGTCTTACGCCTTCGGTATGTATAGGGCCTTTCGGCAGAGTGGATACGCATGTGGAACATCAGTCTCTGCTCCCTCCCAAACACTTTACCACAGTCCGGGCAGGCGAACGACCTCCTCTGACTCCTGTTCCTTGCCATGGAGGACAGCGTGGGGTCATAGTCTAGGGGAGCCATGTAGCTTTGGGCCGAGTCCCATACTACCCCATCAGGAATACCAGCATCAGCAGGAGCACTAGTACCAGGATAAACCATATCTGCGGTGCACACTGATGCGGTGAGACCTGCGTCAGGTTCATACAACTGGAAATCAGAGTCGAGAGGCTCCGTTTTGATAATTAAGGACCCCAGTGCTATTGTGTCTGCCTGGCTGGCCTCACCTGGGACAGAGAAAACGTTGGGATCTGTGGGGCACAGAAAAAAGCAGAAGATCCAAGCATCCAAGTTTAATTCATAAATTCAACTTTCTTTATTTTTCTTAACAAAAACCTGCAGGTAATGAAGTGTACACTAGAGGGCAGTGTTCTATTGCCCATACCACAATGTACAGAAAAGTGAAAGTGACTTGGAGCTGTCTCTGAGCCAATAAAAACAGCAGAGTTCTGTTTCACTGTAATAATAAATATAAGGCAAGCTGGGCTTAGCTTTGTTTTGAAAGGGAACCTTGTGTGATCAATTATAAACCAAATTCCCTCTGAACGTCTGCAAACCCACAATTGTATACATCATGGAATGACAGATGATGTTTCAGAATTAAGCCGTGTGCTACATCAATACTGGGATTAAGTTAAAAGAAAAAGAATGTGTGTGGGGTTCTGCAGATTGATTAAACTGACCATTATAATGAGAGCTAAGGCTGCTATAAAGCTTTGCACTTCATATCACAAACTGACAGCCACAATATCAACAACAGGTGCGTTTCATTTCCTAAACTTCACCTCATCGTTTTTTCCCTCAAGCTTCGTATCAATAATATACAGATCCAGGCACTGCCTAAAAGACAAGATCTGTATTAAAAGGAGTCCAAAACTGGTGCTATACGAGTAAGCACGGCTCCTTAAAAAAGGCTGAACGGCTTTTGGTTTTGTGCGAGTTAGCATCAACTTCAGCCCTAAAAGAAAGAAATAAGTAAATCTCCAATGTGTTTCCCGACTATAGTCTGAAATAAAGGCAGGAATGGTCAACACTGGGTTTCTGTTTCACCGCCTTTCACTCTGTGATTCCCTCGTTCAGTTGTATCACCTGTCTTGTTAGCTGAATTATCTATTTAACGAGTTCATGTTCCGTGCTCCAGTTAAAGTTTTGTGCGAAAAAAGACTGCATGCCTATCTGAGTTAGACTGTTTTTTATTCTGTGCGAGTCTGAGCTGTGGGATATGAACTTTTATTTTTTGGGTTTCGATTTCATTATGTATAATAAATCTGTTTTTTATTTCTTTTTGCTGCTCATCGTCATGCAAGTCAGCATACATAACAACCAATCAGCATCAGGACACAGGACAACCATCCAAATAATGTTCAATGTCTATGGAACTCTACTCAGGAGCCCCGTTATACAAAATTTTACTTTATGCACCTCTGGTCACAATACAGACTTCTATGTAAGAAATAAAAATGTAATTAAAATACAGACATTCCACTTATTTTAAAATCCACCTGTACCCATTGTATGTCAAGAAATGTCAAGAAATGTCACCTGAACTTGAAGACAACTTTATTTCTGCAACTGATGTTTGTTATTTCTATAAATCAGATTAGTGAAGTGGATCAGTGTGTACAAAACACATACAAGAAGCCGGGTAGAGTTTCTATTATACAGACAAAAAAAATTGTATTTTAATTTTTTTTTCTACTTTTAATATTTCACAATTATTATGGGGATATAATCTAATACTGAGCATCTAAATCAAGCAGATACCAGCTATATGATACCAGCTATACTGTGTGTATCATATTTTGACAGGCCGTTATCATGGGGCTGTTTCACAACACCTAGGAAGAGATACTAACGGAGCTTCTGCTAAGAAAAACTTGCTAAACTTACTGTCACTACAGTCTAATATTCAGAGCTCATATATTATTATGGCACTTACAATGCCAAGTCTGTGCAAAGCTTATTTAAATGTTATTGTGTGAGATCTTATATACAGCTGACCAAAAAAAATCTATTTTAAAAATAAATAATGAAGAAATATTTGACGATGAATTTCCTTACTGATTAGATGGGCTGTGATATGAAGCATGCTGGGGAGAACAACACTACTAAAACAGGTTGATTAAAAAGTGCAGAGCAGGTTACTACAGACAATCCCTACAAACTCAGTGTTAACTCGCTACAAGGAAAGAAATGTCAAGATAAAGCACACCTGAACTTGAAGACAACTTTATTTCTGCAACTGATGTTCATTATATCAGCTCCTCATATCAGCAATATTTCACTCGGTAATCATGTAATTATGATTGAGGAGAAACAGAGGAAGCGATTTTTCCCTAATAAAGTCCTGCCTATTATTACATTCAAGACAGAAATGGTGCATTCTGTTTGGTCCATTGTCTCAGGTCTAAAAAAACCTTGAGTGCAAACACCATAAAAATGTATGTGTTTCCACATACATGTACTAAAACACCGTTACTGAGCACGGTGTACTGACATTTCCATGTCACACGTCCTAAACTCTGAATATCTAAGTCTGTTGGGCTTTTTATATCCACATAGTGGCTCATCATACCCTCACTGGTAGCATAAAGCGACTATGGGTTCAACTACTTCTGGATGGGACGCCAGTCCTTCGCATGCTACAGGTACCCAGGGGTCTTACCACAGTGAGGGTTCGAACCCACAACCTCTCGATCATGAGCCCGGCCCCACTGAATATGTCCGAAACTGATTACGCCCAAAACGCACTATTAGCTAACTCAAGCTCAAAGCTCACCTGACCTCTCTATGTCACATGGTTAAAATATGTAATAAAAAAAATAATAAAAAATTATGCTGTCAAACAGCTCTTCTATGTTTGCGCTCACCTGCATCCTTCATGGTTTTAAAAATGTAAGAAAACAAACCACAAAAAGTCTAGTCTTGTTTTAGTCGGCTTTTCTCCGCTCATGTTCCCGTGTAGTAAATACCAAAACAATTATGCGCCTCAGGCCTGAAATGAAAAGTATTATTATAGTAATAGCTACTCTGCCACCACCACCTTGCCTTTGGTTCAGTTCGGTTTTTCAGTTCGTTTGCTGAAAAGCTTCATCGCACCAGGGTTGCGTGATGGCTGGAACCCCTCTCAGCCGACGATGGCCTGTGCACCATCAACAGCTCACCAGTCCATCACAGGGCCAACACACACAACCTTTCCCACTCAGACCTAGGGGCAATTTGGAACATTAGTCTACCGTACGTGTGTTTGGACTGCCGGAGGAAACCGGGGTACCCGGAGGAAACCCGCAGTAGCATGGGTACGGCACACAGTACTCCACACAGGACTCCAACCCAGGACCCTCTTATTGTGTGGATTATGTAGTCAGATTATAAGGAGTAATAACATTGTAAATATTGTTGAAAACGTTCGAGTCAATGGCACCTGTGAACCGAGTCAGATGATTCATCGATTAAGAACCGACTCGAGCAAACGATTCGAATCTGACACCGTTATTTCGGAGATAAAACGACTCAGGTAACGTCAAAGTGCCTTCAGGTGCTTCGGTAACGAGCTGTTAATGCAGTGGAGAACATTTCCCTTTCTTCGTGCAGTTCTTAAGGCAAAACCCAAATCATAAACACTGGTGTAAAAACGGGCTAATAATAACAACAGTGTTGAGTAAGCTAGCCTACTGCTTCAGTATGCTAGTTAAACATAAAAATAACCGTTCAGTACCGTTTAAAAGGGGCTGATAGATATATTTTCTTGGTTCATGTCACAGCATAAAAGGGAATAAATCGTCTATAGCTAAAGGGAGAAAGAACTCAGGCTGGCCTCATGTTCGGTACCTGGCCAGTCGGTTGGATTTTCGCCCTCCATCCACCGGAGCCTCCGTCTGAGGATCTCGTTCTCTTTGCGCGCTCTCACCGTCTCCTCTTCATACTCCAGCACCGTGCCGCCCACCATCTCCATGATCTGCTCCACAGCCGCCATTAACCGCTCGTTCAGAGCACGATGCAAGAGCTGCAACTTAGTCATGTTGGAGGTTTTTGCTCCAGAATAACCCGTCCCCGATTTCAAGCAGGATTCGAAGGGGGGGGCAAAAATAATAATGACTAGCTAGCTATCGTCGCGTTAGCGCAGCTCTTCTTCCTAGGCTAGTGTAGCGCTGCGCTCGGTTACCGTGTGCGGTGTCACGCTCTCTATCGCCACCTAGCGCACGGAGCGCAGTCAACTCCTTCACTTGTCATCCTAGTGGTCCTGGTGACATCTCTGAAACATCTCTGATTCTGGGAAGGCTGGCGCCTATCTCAGCAGGCTATGGGCCAGGGCGGGGGAAGAGAATACCCTGGATAGCTCGCCAGGCCATCACAGGGCCAACACACACACACACACACACAACCATTCACGCTCATACTTACACCTAGGGGTGATTTGCAACAGCCAGTTAGCCTACCATGCATGTTTTCGGATTGTGGGAGGAAACCGGAGTACCCGGTGAAAACCCATGCAAGAACATGCAAACTCCACACAGAAATGCCCGAGCCGGGAATCGAACCCAGGCCTTCTTGCTGTGAGGCAGATGTGCTAACCACTACGCCACCGTGCCGCCCTCTTTTTGTCCAGATGGGAATAAAACATTGACCAATGAAATCATTATAAAACATTATTTTAAATATATTTTAGCCCCCCCCCCCCATATTTCTCCCTAATGTAGTAGTATCCAATTCACACCCATCAACTTTTTGCCTTCCCTATCACACAATCACCACCGACCAGGGAGGGGCGTAAGCAAACACATGCCCCCTCCGTGACACACGATGCTACCAGCCGCCTATTTTTGAACTGCTGGGCATACGTATTTGAGGGCGGCGTAACACACTCAGAGGGAAAGTGCTATCCCAACCCTCGTACGAATGAGCTCACAGACACCCACGATTGGCTGGTGATCACTGTGAGTAACAGGGAAGTAAGCGTAGGCCTTCCTCCCTCCAGTCAGAGCTCGGCCAGTTAGCTCCTATGGACTCGCCGTCGCGGATGGCTGGGACACCAATCCGGATTCGAACTTGCGATCTCCGGGTTGATAGTTAGCATGTCCTCCTCACAGCAAGACGGCCTGAGTTCGATTCCCAGGCTCGGGCATTTTTGGGGAGTTTGCATATTCTCCCCATACGTGTGTGGGTTTCCTTCTGGTACTCTTGTTTCCTCCCAGAGTGCAAAAACATCCACAACAGGCTGTTCCAAATCGGCCCTAGATGTGAGTGAATGGTTGTGTGTGGTGCCCTGCGATGGCCTGGCGAGCTGTACACAGTGTACCCTGCCCTTGCCCAGAGTATGCGGAGATGGCGACACTAATTATCATTTAGCGGTTTAGAAAATGAATGAATCAATGAATGTCATCTCCTGCTTCTAAAGCTTACTGCACTGAAAAAACAAGCAACTCCTGAAACAAAAACATTAATGATTTGAAATCATGCCAGCACAGTGGCGTAGTGTTTCGCACTTCCGCCTCACAGCCAGAAGGCCTGGGTTTGAGTCCCAGGCTCACCAAAGGTCATTTCTCTGTGGAGTCTTGATTGCTTGCGTGGGTTTTTTTTTGGGTGCTCCAGTTTCCTCCCACAGTCCAGACATTCACAGTAGGCAAATTGGCTGTTCCAAATTGCCCCTATGTGTGAGTGTAGGTGTGAATGGTTGTGTTTGCCCTGCAATGGTTTGGCAAGGTCTTTGCCCAGTGTTGGTTAAGGGTGGTGTAGGTGTTAGCTTGTCCGTCTCACCACAATAAGGTTCTTGGTTCTTCCCAAGCTCAGTGAGGGCGTCTCTGTGTGGAGTTGCAACGTTCTACTCGTGCTTGCGTAGGTTTCCTCCAGGTACTCTGATTTCCTCTTACAGTCTAAAGACATGCACATTAGGCTAACTGGCAAAGTGTCGGCCGAGAGAGGCTCCAGCCTCCGCGCTAGTAATTAAAGTATTAAGAGGTTCAGCTAATGAGTGAGTGAGTGTTGTATTGACCCTGCAGAATATCACACAGTGAGACCTCAGACCTGTTCATTGCTTTATACTTTATCAAAAGCTTCCAAAGCAAACCTTGAAACCAAGTTTAAAAAGAAACATCACCCGAGATCATAATGTATTTATTGCACGTTTATTGCATGTACGATGTGTCAGTGCAGTCTTACTCATTCCTGCGGCATACAAAGCCTCCATCCTCTGAGAAATAAAGGCAGTATTATTTCCTGCTTTGATGTGCATATTTGTGCCTAAATGTTACTCAAATAATTTACTGAACCAGTGTGCTGGTTCTGTTTGCTATATATCCACCAGATTAAAAAAGAATCACTGTTACTAGCTTTGAAAAGATTGATGTAAATGTTCTTTCTTCTTTGCGGCTTCAGAAATTCTTCATAAGCGAGCTTTTACGTTTTTTTATGTGTTGGAGACGCAACACCTCCGAACTGATGTGGCGTGGAATGATGATTTAAATGAGGGAAAACAAGAAATTATAGCAAACACTGCAGCATTGTTAAAACCGCAAACATTTTGATCTTGTGTTGATAAACAAGACACAAATCTCACACATCTTTAGATGAAGTAAAGGTGAGGTCAGCGAGAAAAAGAATGAGAATATAGAAATGTTATTTATCTCTTTTAAAGGTACAGTGTGTAAGATTTAGCAGCATCTCGTGCCGAGTATCCAGATTGCAACCGACTAAAAAATTTAATTCCCCAGCTTTCCCCTTTGAAGCCTGTATGGCTCAGGACTTCTGTGGAAATGGCAGTGCAAGATGGTGGCCTCCATGAGAAGGGACCCGCTCCCTACATAGATATAAACAGCCTTTTGTAAGGTCCTGAAACCTCAACAACTTTTTAGTGGTTTAATTATTATAGAGTACTGTCTTACTCATCTGTCGAATCGTTTTAAACCCTACTACTAGGGTCGTGGGGGGGCTGGAGCCTATCTCAGCCGACACTGGGCGAAGACGGGGTACACCCTGAACAGCTCACCAGATCATCGCAGGACAAACACACAACCATTCACATTCACATCCACACCTGGGGGCATTTTGAAACAGCCAGTTAGCCTAATGTTGACACAGTGGTGGCTCAGTAGTTAGGGCTCTGGATTAGTAATCCTAAGTATGTTGGTTCAAGCCCCAGTCCCACCAACCTGCCACTGTTGGGTCCTTGATCAAGGTCCTTAACCCTCAATTGCATAAAAAAGATGCATGTAAGTCACTCTGAATAAGGGTGTTTACCAGATGGCATAAATTTAAAAGCACTAGGAGAGCATGCAAACTGCACACAGAAAGGCCCGAGCCGAGCCCGGGACTCGAATCCAGGACCTTCTTGCTCTGAGGCAGGTGTGCTAACCACTTTAATACAAAGCTACCTCATTATCGATTAATGAAAACTTTCCTCGGAAATGTTACATACTGTACCTTTAACCTTGTGATTTCCTTAAGCTAATAAAATCATCGAAGGCAGATAAGACTTGTATTACATTTGCATGTAAATCATACTGATGAGGACCTGATGATGGACATGTCACTGTGCATATCGCAAGTTTTAAACATCACATGACTGCACTGTAATTCTGTGAGCTTTTGTAGAACACATAATAATGTTTAGAAATAACAGTTTTTTTAATTTAACACTGCAAAACACTTAGTTGGAAAAAGAGGCGTATAGTCTACGTTTGATTCCGAAAGCCCGTTTGATGTTGACTTTGACCGTCTTTGTCGATGAGGTGCTGCTTTAGCAGGTGAAGCTGTAATGACCTAGCCACAGTGAAGCTCTGGTCACATAGAGAGCAATTGTAGCGCTCATCGTAATGTTTGCGTTGGTGTTTCTTCAGCGTGTGGCTGTCACTGAAACTGCACTCACAGTGAGCGCAGCGGTACGGCCGCTCTCCTGTGTGAATGCGCACATGTCGCCGCAGGTTGCTCCTCTGGCTAAAGCTCTTGGAGCACCAGGTGCATAAGTAGGGCCGTTCTCCGGTGTGCGTGCGCAAGTGGCGTCGAAGGTCAGCTGACTGGTAGAAGCCCTTGCCGCACCAGTTGCAGCCGAAAGCTCGTTCGTGAGCTTGCTGGTGCATCTGTAGCTTTTTCAGTTCTGTGAATGACTTTCGGCAATGCGAACATTTATACAATGCTTCACTGCGTGCCTCTTTAATCACGTTCTCCATGCACCTCGGCTGATTCGGCTGACTTGTGTTGTGGAGCTCTTGTCTCTCTGTCGCCTCTGAGAGCAAGGTATTATGGGCGTCTGTGCTGGGACTGAGCATGGTTTGAGAGGATTCAGGGCTGTATGAATGAGCCGAGTCTATAGGAAGGTCAGAGTCTGATAACGAGACTGGAATTTGCTTCTCTTCTGGTTCAAGCTTCACCCTGTGCAGTTTAACAACAGGCAACAACTTTTCTTGGGAGGCGTTCTCCTCAGTGATTTCACATGAGGGATTCTCCGCACACAAGTCCACTTCAGGGATTTTCACTTCACAATCTGGGTCTTTTTTGCAAACTGGTACTGGCTCTAATGTTTGTGGCCTGTTCTTCCCGTCTAAACCTTCACTTATATCTTGGTTCTGATTCCCTTCGAGAGGATTTACTTGTTCTTCAAGGCTCGAGCTCCACTCCTGTTGCCCACATGGAAGGATTTCTTCTGAGACAGAATTGGAGGACCTCTGCACTGGGTCTGAACAGTGGAAAGAAAAAAAAACATATTTCATAATATTTTAAAAAGTGGCATTTGTATTTATTTATAAGTTGCTAATAACTGACAAGCTTTAAAAAATCTGTAAAATCACTGGCAAAAACACTATTAAATAATTTTGATTTCAGTTGGATGCAGTTTCATTTAAAAAAGTTTACATTTATGGTCATCGAGTAGCTACCAAAAAAAACAGCAGCCAGTCAACATCGCAATGCACAACAGCCAACCAGCATCACAATGCATAACAGATAATCAGAATCACGATTCTAATTGGCCACCAGATGAAGTCCTTGTAGCTTCAGTTTAGAATTAATTTAGAATTCAGTGTTACCTAAACACTAAACACATTACACACATTTTGACACCCTCACATGCTCCTTTTAGATATTTTCATTCATTCGGTCATTCATTTGCCCCTTGGCTTCATACGTTGAGGGTCGCAGTGAGGCTGGAGCCTATCTCAGCCAACTCTGGGTGAAGGTGGGGTACACCCTGAACAGGTCAGCTGTCTATGGCTGTGCCAACACACAACCATTCGCACTTAGAGTCACACCTAGGGGAAATTTGGAACAGCCACCCAGCCTGTTGTGTATGTTTTTAGGGCCTTTGGGAGACACAGAAAGGCCTCTGTGGGTTGCCAGATTTAACCTTAGGCCAAAACAGGTTTCTCTCCCACAGTTTAAAACTTTTTCGAAAGGTTTGTTTTTTCTTATATAGTTGAGCCCAGAGTAATTGTTGTAAACTGTTGTCCTGCCTATGTGGTGGTACTTATTAGATGAAGTTCAATAAAATGAAACACAATTGAAATAAAATTAAAATGAACCCAGAACTTTCTTGCTGTGAGATAAGAGTACTAATCACGGAACCACTGTTCCTCCCCTTTGGTTGTAAGATATTTTAATTTGTTTAAAGTCATATTTATAACCCAGAACAACAGCCAGTTGCAGGGTGATGACACAGCATGAGTAATAACTGTGTGGTTTGCAGAAGGCAAGGCTACGGTTCTCTCTCTCTCTCTTAAAAAAAGTAAACGAAGATGCCCTGTTAAAGTGAGATTAAAGTCCTTTCTTTCAGCTGAGGAGTAGAACTAACCTTGGGCTCTCACAAAAAGTGAAAAAAAAAGATATATGTGACCCGCATATGTGAGCATAAAATGGATTAAGTCGCAATGTAGTGTTTTGAGCAAGAGCCAAAGAAAGTTGAAAATAGCTTACCTGGATGAAAATGCGATATCGCCAATAATACATCCTTCCAAGCAAAATCTTCAACATGACCAACTTCAAATATCCATAAACCCAATCTGTTCATGCTAAAATGCTTGTTTAAGAAAGGGTTACATGTCCACATTGTTGTAAAACAATATAAATATCCACTAACTTTGCCGATTTTCAAACTGTTTTTTGATTGCTCAGGGTATTTCCTTATTATCTATATTCACCCCCAGAATACTCTCCCTACTTACGGTGCAAACACAACTCATCTGTTGCTAGGAAGAACTCATCTGTTGCTAGGAAGACACTTGGAAAAATCATGCTGATTGGCTGAGAACCGGATTTGTTTAGTGTATGAGTGTTTGGGAGTTACAAATGCGGACTTTCAGAAACCGGTTCTGTAACTGAATTTACTATTTTCTCGAAGGTAGCATTTCCTGATTAGGGACATTCAGAGTGATGTAACTCAGTTAGTTAGCATGCTATAATCATGTATTATACCTCATTTAAAGCATATTTAATTCTCTTTCCAATTCATTCTTCTTCTATTCATTTTCTCTTTTCCCTTCTCAGTAGGTCAAATTTCCTTCTTAACCCGTATTATGCTGGAGCGGGTCACAGTATGAGATTGACCAATGGATTGGGTGACCATCAGCGGTGTTCTAGTTGTTGGATGAGTATGTGGTGGTGAAGCAAGAGTTTATATTGTAGATAAAGCTTTCTGATGAATGGGAGATTAACATTTTTAGCCTCAAGAACTGTGGAAAGTGACTGAAAGTATAAAGGAAAATTTGGCGCAGGTTGCTCGGCATACTCTTTGTGATATTGTGTGGGGCTTGCAGTCAGTACAGCCTTGAGGCCATGAGCAGAAGTTGCTTGTCTAAACTGAGAGAACAACATAAAGATGGATATGGTACTTTACATCTTTAAAGATGTTCCTCGGGTAGCTCCTGGGAGAGCTATAATGGTCATGAACCACAGGATGGACACCAATAAGCCGGACCCCCTTGTGTTCGGGTACAAGCTAGCATAGTAATGTCTGGGGATCTCCAAAAGAAGTATATTATATATTGTATAATATTGTATATAAATATACAGAATAATACCTAGGTCACACATTTGATTCATTACATATCCAGCCTGAAGTTGGGTGTAGGTGTCTGATAATGTTTGAGATCATGGTTGGTCTCAAATATCAGGGAAATGCACACATAATGTATAGATTATCACAAAAAAAAAACATCTTCCCTACACCAAGCTGCTATTCTATGAATTATCAGAAAGACTGCAATCTTCGAACAAAATGGGAGAATGAACTGTTGTACTTCAGGAAATCCGTCAGCACGGAACCATTATGAGCTATGAATATCAAGAGCAAGCTTTAATGTTCGCTAATAAGAGTGAGGTAATATCCTCTTTCTCTTCCCGGTAAGGGTTTCCGAGCTCTGCTGAAGATGAGGCTCTTATAAAGACACAGCAGGAATCCTGGACAATGCGGTTTCCCGGTCGATATAACTCCCCCTGTTTCTTTCCTAATCAGGGTTGTTCTGCGTTTCCACCTTTTTTCTTTCTCTACACATGACGATTTCTAGGCAATATTTCAATAAGGACTTTGCCAATCTTCACCTTTGCATACATACTCGGAGTGTGTACAGACGCATATTGTTTTTGTGGATTTAGTAGTATTATTGTCTATAAGCCGCTGTGGCTGGTGCTCCATCCACACCCTGTAAATAATAAACATGTGATGCTTCATCTGTTCATACATTTCCCCCCTGTTACTTATATTGGTTTCGCTAGAAAACAAAGGTAAATTTTTCAATATAATTAGTTCATTTTATTTTTTTCCTGTGATCACAGTTATTTCTATCGTTTCCTCATGATAATGGGATCATTTTCTCAAGATCTGAGATAATAAAACGTAGTTTTCATGTCAAAATTATATAATTAATATGAGATCTAGAGATAACAAAACGTAGTGTAGATTAGAAAAAAGGATATTTCATGCCTTGCTATAAGTAACTCATTATATTGGGAAGACAATATCTGTTACCCGACAAAATGATATAACTAACTCGAGATCATTCACTCATTCATTCATTTTCTGAACCGCTTATTCCTAATTAGGGTCGCGGGGAGACTGGTGCCCATCTCAGCCAACTCTAGGCAAGGGCAGAGTACACCCTGGACAGCTCGCCAGGCCATCGCAGGACAGAAACACGCTTACAGAAATGACGAAAATCAGCAATGGTTCTTTTACATGCCTCTTACATGCCTTTCACTAATGTCTCTCACCACAGACAGTGAGAGACATGGCCGGCATTTGATAACCCAGTTAGCTGCACTGGGGGGACAGCAGTGATAACCCGCTGATAGTGGGGCTTGACCCCCCGACCTTGGGATCAGTAATCCAGCACCTTAACCACCAGGCCACCACTGCCCCTAACTTAAAATCATGAGAAAAAAAATTTAATAACTCGTTATCATCATAAAATAACCTTTGTTATCCTGAGAAAACTACAGTTTTTCCCTGCACATTAAAAGCTTTTAACATAACGTCACCCACTTTCTAACTACGAATGAAAACAACATTTGTGTATCGACCACACAGGTAGGTACACCACACTTTAACCAAAGTTTAAACAAGTGACAATTAAATAACTGACTCTTCTTAAGCTTCATTCTAATACACAAATCCAGTGGGCTTCTCAAAGCAGAACCTGATTGAGGATCTGAAAACAAATCCAACTGATGCCCTACAAAGCAGAGAAATTCTATAAAAAGGTATCGAATTGCTTTCAGTTTGCAATATCCACTGAAACATTATTAAGAAATCTCCATTTATGGTAAATGTAGAAGTCAATGCAAAATCAAAACTCTGAAAGATAGCGCTGGAAGCATGCTGGCCAGAAAGGCAAAGCAAAATCCTCGAATTTTGGAAAGGAATTGGAGGACGGTGTAGTGGACGCTGTGTTGAGGCTTTTTTTTTTTTTTTTTTTACTTTTTTCCTCATCAGGCCAGGTTCTGTAGCGTGAAGACTTCAGCTCCTCCTGGATGGGACGCTTGAGCACAGAGCTCAGAGATCTTAGCACAGTGGGGGTAATGGGGATTTGAATCAACGACTTCTTCATCAGAACCCTAACCTCTGGTCCCATTGTACACAGGTGGGCAAACATAATGTGTATGTGCATCATATAAAGCAATACAAACAAGTGTTTCTGGTGTTTTTCTTAAAATAAAAGAGGCTGGTGAGGGAACGGATGTTTATAGCTGCTACAATGCAAGTGATAACAGGAACTAACTGACTTTAGGCACATTAGTAAACTTAAAAGGAAATGAGGCCCACATTTAATAATCTGTTTCTATTAATTCATGGTGTTTCATTTTTTCTTTCTTTTTTTCGTTTAGAAAATAAAAACGTCCAATTACTCCGTACACAGGGGGGCACATTGTAATGCAAAAAGTAGCGAAAACTCACATGATCATCTCGTGTTTCTGCTGGCAACACAGAACTAATCTGCATATGAATATATAATACATATGCAATATGTGGTATTCTTTTTTATATGTACAAGCGCATGTTTGTTTTAGTGTATGCAAACGGAATCACATATGAATTATAGAAGTGCCTAGTTTCATTTTATTCAAAAGTTTACTGCTTTAGTTCTCTACTTCGCACTACTCTGTGCCAAGCACTGAAACACCATTTTCAATGCCCCAAACAATCCTCAATCAGGCCACACACTATTATATCTACAGTATTGTATATCAATCTATCTGCCTATCTTTCTTTATATAGCTATAGCTTTAATTTTTTTTTTATATATTCCACTGGTCCAGTTTATGTCTGATTATTCCTTGATATTCCTTGAGCAGTCGTGAGACACGAGCCATCCCACATGTGGCTGGGAAGGGAAGGCATATTTAGCTTAGAGTTTGCATGTATGAGATGATTTTCGAAGGAACCAATATCACTGATTTTTGCAGAGGTTTTGCTGCACAGAGAGCTGGCAAAGGTTACGTACTTTAAAAAAAAAAAAAATGATGCATTCTGAGAATGGTGTGATTGCCCCTTTAAAGGTGGCCATTGACTAGTAAATATCCGATGTGTTTTATCTTCATTATTAGTTCATTTTGGCTGAATATAAAGGTTTTCTGCTGTAACCACCCAAGCTCACAGGCTTAGTATCGCTTATTCACCTGTTTGATGTCTTGATTTGGTTGTGTGACTGTTCCCAATAACAATAACAAGACCGTATAACTGAAGGAATGAACTAGCGAATGCGAAATAACTTGGCAGTGCAACACTGATTCCGAGATCAAGTGTTAAGCAACAGAAAAAAAAGGACGTTGCCTCAACGCAAGAACGTCCTGGGTTCCATTTGGCATTTCAGTGTCCAGTTTGCATGTTCTACCTGTGCTTGTGCGGGTTTTCTCTGGTTAACCCGACAGGCCACAGACACGCACATTAGGCTTACTGGCTGTTCTGAATTGCCCCTAGGTGTGAGTGTGAACGGTTCTGTGTTGCCCCGCAATGGTCTGGTGATCTGCACGGGATGTACCCCACCCAGTGTTAGTAGGGATGGGTGCCGGCTTTCCCGCAACCCTGACAGGATTTAACGGTTTGGCCAAAACGTGAGAGAGAGTGAACTTCTCTGTAGAAATGGTAGAAAGAGAAGCAGCATCTAAAAATTACAACAGGGAACTTTTGTTTTAAAAAGTCGTGTTGTCTTGGCGGGCGCTGTACAGTCACGTGACACAAACAAGCTTTTTAATTGGCTCTGTGACTCGGACTGCGCGAGCTCGGTTGCAGCTGGGTCCACTGGGATGTCCGCCAGTTCCGACGGTAGTTTCACACAATGGTGCCGTTTTTTAATGATTGATTACACCAGACTCGCTGACCCTAATGCACCGGGCGGGACCCACGCGCGCCGCTACCTGATTCCTCGGCAGTTACCTGACACTGTAGTGAGAAGCTCGCGGAGCTGCTGTCTGAGGGTTTCGTTTTCGATGCGGGTCTGCGCGGTCTCTGTGCGGTACTCCGTGACCGTGGCGTCCACCGCCTCCACAATCTCCCGAACCGCCACCGCCAGTCTCTCCATCAAATACTTGTTTAATATCTCTAACTTCGACATGTTGTTTGTCGAATAAAGGGTGAAGGATACGCCACGGTGGCCTTTGGCCGCTGAATCAGTGTGTACCACTGTATCAGCGAGAAGCTTCACTCTCCGAATCACTTCCGGCTGACCAATGGCGTAGAGAGGAGCAGTGATGCGCAAGCAAACACCAGGGGGCGCCATTGAGAGGTGCGCATTTACAATCCCGGAGCTCGCGCAATCCGAGTTCACGGAACCAATGGAAAATGTTTGTGTGCGTCACGTGACCACACAGAGCCGGCAAAACAACACGACTTTTTAAAATAAAAGTTCACAGTTAAACATTTTGAATGCTGGGTTTTTTTCATTCATTCATTCATTTTCCGAACCGCTTATTCCTAATTAGGGTCGTGGGGAGGCTGGCGCCCATCTCAGCCGAC
>JBCNYG010000003.1:11426048-11436992 GCA_039654305.1 Porochilus rendahli | reverse complement strand
CACTTAACTTTAGTGGACTCAAACAAACAAAATGCTTTATGTATAAGTTTAAGTTTAAGTTATAACAACAAACAAAATGCTTTACTTTTTTTAATCATCAAGTTATCACAAGGATTTTAAGTACCCTTAGAAACCCTGAAGCAAACCTCAGCAGAGCATCACCAAGGAAACCAACACGTGTCTGAAAAGTAAATGGGCTGTCACTTATATATATCTTCTCATATGCACATATATTTATGAGATGAGTAATTTCTGAGCAGCAGCTATTGCAGAATCATCATCATTACAGCACAGAACCTTTAAAAATGCTCAGTACATACCCGACGTATTCAAATAATAAATTCATATATTGTTCCTTCAATATAAACATACTCCTGAATTAAGCTCACCAGACCATCGCAGGGCCAACACACACACACACACACCATTCACACTTGCAACTAGGGTCCATTTGGACCAACCAATTAGCCTAATGTGCATGTCTTTTGACTGTCAGAGGAAACCAGAGTACCTGGAGAAAACCCACACACGCGCAGAGAGAACATGCAAACTCCTCATAGAATCACCAGAGCACGGGACTTGAACCCAAGACCTTATTGCTGTGAGATGCATGCTAACCACAAAGCAGCCATTATACTATATAACATACTTATTATACTGTATAACATACATTAAACTGTAAAACATATTTATTATTTAATTTTAAGTTTGATACAATGCGGGAGACAACCTTTTGTGAGTGGTAAAATATTAATGGACCTGCGTGTATATTTAGTATTTTGGGATATTTTCTACTGCTGATGTGAATGCTTACTGTAGTATATATACACTACTGAAATAATAATAATGTATTCTGAATGAGACTTGTTTGAAACAGTCCTTCACAGATGGAACTTCAGTTGAAACAAAGCAGTATGACTAACATCACGTTTTGAGTGGGAGTGTTGTTCCAGCGCTTTAGCATCTCCAGTGTATGTGGGATTTGACGCTTTTCTCTGTACTGAAAATCTGGAAGTGTTTACTTATTGTTAACTTGTTAACAATGAAAGTGTAAACTGATAAATACGGTCAATACTGTATGGTTATATGAGATACATTTTTATAGTACACCTTAATGACTGCTTTTAATCATATATTTAGAATGACCACATCTTAATATAAATATCAAATCTCATTTATGTTTGAGGCTCTGAAGCCTTAACTTACCTTGTAACATGCTACTAGTGACTGCAATAGAAAATGTTTTCATTTTCTAGGAAACCAATGGACATCAGACAGTCATTTGTATGCAGATAAAGACACAAGATGTCTGATGTGATACTAAAATCAAATGGCTTAGGGCTCACCCATATTATACAAAATCTATAAGCATGCTTTAAACGCTCCAGTGAGTTGGACATTTTTTGTCCTTCCTCTGTTACTCTGAGGCCCTTAAAAAAGCCTTCAGGGGCCCTTTCAATGTCGCTTCCCCTACCCTTGGACGCCTTTCCAAAACAACCCCCACCACATGCATTACAGCAGATTCACCACAGAACAAAGACAGGACCTCAGTTTCTTTCAGCGTTAAGGAAACACCTAGTAGCGTGAAAATGACAATGACACTGATGTTCTCTGACTTTAGGTGTGTGAACTGTAGGGTCCTGGAGTTTTCATACCGGATCGGTCAAGACCTCGGTAAACAACAACTGCCACCATTACTGTTCGCCAGCAGGGGACAGGTGATAATTGGGCTACTGTTGGGCCAATGAGAAGAAGAGGAGAAGAGATTTATGGATTTGGTGAGGGAAGGCATGCAGATGTTTGATGTTATGGAAAGGGATGCCTAGGACTAAGCGAGATGGAGAAGGATAATCCCAGGTTGTGACCCCGATCAGGAGCAGCCAAAAAAAAGATCATCATCATGTAAAAGGGTCATTCATGAGGAGGGACTCACAAAAGGGAGCATATGATTGGATATTTTCCCAGCGGGCTGCAAAGCAGTGACTGGTCGGGGTTTTTACATTACAAAGACCAAAGATAATGTATTTTCTTCAGATCTCATTAGTTGTTAACTGCTGTCAGGGCATAAAGACCATTTCAACCTAAAGACCAGCTTGTGTATACAGAAAAACATTCACCAAGTCTAGCTTTAATTTAGTATGTACATGTCACATCTTTAATACAACCTAGATGTTTCTCTAAACTGAATTAGATAAACACTATACAACTCATGTGTGGTTGCAAAAAATCTGAATACACACCCTAATGAGAGGAAAGCTGTGTAGTCTCTTGTAGTCTGCCTCCTCTTTCTTACTCTCTCCCGTTTCAGCCATTTGGACTTTTTACTGAAGAAAAAAAAGACAATCACCCCCCAAAAAATAAATAAAATAAAACAGTTGTGAGATCATCAGGGTACCAACAGTTTAATTTATATAGGCATTATATATTTTTTCAGATTTTTTAATGCTTGAAGTAAAATACAGATTAAAGACTGTGCAGATAAATGTTCATGATGAGGATTTATCAGGGTATGTTGACCCCTAAATGATTTAAAGACATCACTAAAGAAAAATAGAAGAATGAATGAATGTACTTACACCAACAAGCAAACAAATGGTTTTATTTAGGTCAATAATAAGCCGTAAGCCGTGGACAAACCCTTAAATATTCCATGGGCTGAGATTTACAACACAGTAACAGAGCATCTAATACTAACCGACGTCATAAGAATCCTTTCATTCTAAATAAAACCGGTATCTTAGCTGTTAGCTTAGTAACCTCGGACTGACTAGCGCGCTAGTAGTACTCAGCGTATTATGCTAACAAGTGAGACTAGCTTGTTATAAAACAAAATTCCCGTCAGAAACTTTTCGATAACCCTAAACCATGTACTTAATACATGATATGTTGAGAAAAAGTAGGTTATGTGTTAAAACTTCAGGCTACCCATACAGACAGTGTATAAAAGCAATTTTAAGTTAAAATGCTAGCAAGCTAACCCAGTAACGACACAGGCTTAGCTTCTCAGGCTAGTTTCTGGACATAAGAGACCCCGAAACCAGACAACAACAACTCGAACGCTATTTAAGATTCCCAAAGCTTTGTACTGTATGCGGTGTTCATGTTGTCTCGAGCTGCGATGAAACTTACTTCCTTCAACTACCGTTGACATGGAGACAAACCAGCCATAGCAACCACGAAGGAGAAAAAACCC
Source organism: Porochilus rendahli (assembly GCA_039654305.1). Lineage (NCBI taxonomy): Eukaryota > Metazoa > Chordata > Actinopteri > Siluriformes > Plotosidae > Porochilus > Porochilus rendahli. The sequence continues at coordinate 11,433,799 of JBCNYG010000003.1, read as the reverse complement.
ACGTGACTATACTATTTCCGGCGCCCAGTCGGTGACAAATCAAGGATGCTGACGGTTAATGAAAACTAATGTGTGTTTCTTTCTTTCTCTTTTTTTTTAGACCTTTAATTGCACCCAAGTGAAACTAAATCTGAATATTAACATTTATTTCTACCTATTTTGCTCATTTTCTTATTCCCCTACCTCTATTTCTATTAATCAGATGTTTCTAATGTGTTTATAATCCATCCATGCATTTCCTGAACCACTTAATCCTACAAGGGTCCCAGGGAGGTTGGAGCCTATCTTAGCCCGACTGTGGGTGAAGGCGGGCGGGTTACCCTGGACAGCTCGCTAATCCATCACCAGGCTAAAACACACAACAATTCAAAACACTCACACCTAGGAGCAGTTTGGAACAGCCAATAAGCTTATTTGTCTTTGGGCAATTGGAGGAAACCAGAGTACCTGGAGGAAACCCACGTGAGTATAAGGAGAACATGCCCACACGCACACAGGACTCGAACCCAGGACTTTCTTGCTGTGATGGCAGGACTTGGCAGTCGTGCTAACCACTTCGCCATACCCTATAATGTTTCATGCATGTCCAAAATTACATTATGGGATGTCTCTTTCCCTCTGTTATAATGATCCACTGGTATGTCACATGATCTGCTCACTGTGTCATAATAATGCCCTGTAACATATTCACCTACTGATTAACCTGTCCTCTCATTGACTTAGACTCTGTGACATCATATCTCTCCTAACCACTCTGTGACATAATCACCCACTACCACCATGGTATATCCCACCAGCAGAGCTTGACATACTGCTTCTAGTTTTGTTAAACACAGTACATCATAACGTCCTATTTTTACATAGAAAATTTGGCAGTGTGGCATTGACCTTGAGCGTGGGTGCAAGTTGTACATGATGTCACCTCTGGCTCAACTGATATGCAAGACACAAACTAGAGGTCAATCAAGCTTACTGTTTACAAACCTATTTGCCACAAGTACTCACAATTTAAAAAAATGCCCACACTTGCTATTTTGGCCTCTACTAGCAGAAGCAGTAAAGTTTTTCTGTTCCCTGTGAGGAAAGTAAAAAAGTGGCTCTATAACCTTTTGCTTAGGGCAAAACTGCTAACGTGCATTTTGCTCATCTGCCTCGCAGCAAGAAGGTCTTGGGTTTCAGTCCTGGGCTGGGGCTTTTCTGCTTGCATGGATTCCTCCGGGTACTCCAGCTTCCTCCCACAGTCCAAAACCTTGCACAGTAGGCTGATTGGCGGATCCAAATGGCCCCTAGCTGTGAGAGTGAGTGTGAATGGTTATGTGTTGGCGCTGTGATGGCCCTGGTGAGTTCTTCAGGGTGTACTCCGCCTGCGCCCAGTGCCAGCAGAGATGGGATCCCCCACGACACTAATTAGGATTAAGCTTACAAAAATCAATGAATGCTTTTTACCTAAACATTCAAATATATCATGCAAATATATTTTAAGGCAGTTGTGTACTGATTATAGATACAGAGCATATAAAATAGTGCTGAGGTCCCTTTAGACCATAGGAGTATAGATTAATCTGCATTGTGTACCGATGAGGGTTAAAGTTGACACATTGCCAACACCATGAGGTTTGATCTAAGCACATGGAAAGAGAAGACTGGCAGGAGGTCTGCAATGGACCGGTTTCAAAATCCTGATATCCATATCATTATAAAAAATTGGGGAAATTGGGATTAATACAGTTTGCGAGAGCATTCACGTTTTGACATTCAACAGCACTGCATCATCAGTTTGGCATTTTGGCATGGGTTTCCTCTGGGTACTCCAGTTTCTTCCCATAGTTGCTTAGTCCAAAGGTGTATACATTAGTTTTATTGGCTGTTGTGAATGGTGGGCATGGGTTGCTCTATGATGGTCTGTCACGGTGTTCAGGGTGTACTCTGCCTTTTTTTTGTATTTGTATAATAGTAGGATTAAGCAGTTTGAAGAATGAGTGAATAAGTGAGTGAGATTACCTTCTTTCGATAAATATAAAATTGGTGCTTAAACAAGAAGAAAGGAATTAAGCACAGCTAGATAAATGTTTAACACCTAGCTCTTCTGATGTCTTGTTTTCTTCTGGCTTGTATTTCACAGAGTATCTGGAAATATAACTGTCCAGGTTAAGAAAGCATTCTTTTTAGCATTTTCAATTAATGTATAGTTTGAAAGGCTGTTACCAGGGGAGGAGTTCATGAAGCATTTGAGATCAGATCAATTTGCTCTCTGTCTGGAAGGCACATGGTAGGTAATGAGAAATGGTAATAGCAGACACATCAGACTGCAAATGGTTTCATAATTTGACATTAGAAAAATGAAATGGGCTCACTGGAGATGCTCTCTCTCTCTCTCTCTCTCTCTCTCTCTCTCTCTCTCTCTCTCTCGGCAGAGCTGTGTAATGGCATTTCTTTAAACCCTTTTCAGAGTTTTCATGTGGAAACATAAGGGAAAGCAAACGAAAATGAGATTCTTATAGTTTATATTTACATATTTTAACCATGACTAAGACTGGTCAGGTGAGCTCTGCACATTGAGCTGACTTAAGTGCTCTGGAATGTTAATTCCAGTACATACTGCACAGGCACAAGAAAACTGGCTCTGTTATGATGTGTTCAGAGTGTACATTTTTTACAACCTAAAAAAAGACTAAAATGTTTACATTTTCTATTTATGTACTGAAGGATTTTACTTCCTATAGGATAATTTTTGCATGTTTTCCTCGTGCCTGCACGGGTTTCCTCCAAGTACTCCGGTTTTCTCGACACTCAAAACCATGCACATTAGGCTAACTGACTGTTCCAAATTACCCCAGATGTGAGTGTGAGTGTAAAAGATTGCATGCGTGTTGGCTCTGTGATGGACTGACAAGCTGATTATGGAGGCTCCAGCCCCCCGAGGAGAACTAAACAGGAAACTGATATATGCTCTGTGCACCACCTATATAAACTATACAGATTAACCACTTTGTGCATAATGACAACAAATGGAACAACAATACATTGAGTAAATTATTGTCAAACCACCAGTGCAGACCAGAATGTGAAAGTCAGAAGTGTGTGTAATCATTCTGAACTGTATTACAGCTCCAGATTTGGGGCTGTGGAGGATGTGAGAAAGAAATGTGTATGTAGCATTATTTACAACCTACCTTTTTCTGGGATAGAAGGAGCACATGTCTTACTGTGCATGCCATGTGACAGAATGATGTGCAAAGTGTTTTTTTTCTTTAATGCTTGTGTTTATTGCTCTGCGGGAAAATGTGATGGAATGGTTGCTAAGTAACGCCTGCAGTTCCAGACGAAAAATTATAAGAAGCAGAGTACATGTGTGTGTGTGTGTGTGTGTGTGTGTGTGTGTGTGTGTGTGTGTGTTTCTTGTTAGAGTGCCAGGACCATGAAAGAAAAGAAACAAAATGGCAGTTCCTGAGAGCGAAATCAAATTCTTTTCCTCCTAGCAATGCAGAGTCGAATCTCTCGCAGTCGGATAGCACAGTGAAGGAATGAGAGTTGTGACAAGAATTTAGTAAAGCAAAGTCTTGAAAAGAAATCATGCAAAGAGCAATAATCTTCCAACACAAGCAAAATTTTTTTTATACATGAGCTATTTTTATGTATATACCAAGTACATGACATCACAGTGACCACATAAGTTCAAACTTTAAACAAAGAACAGGCACCACATTAACATGAACAAACACCTGGTGACATTAATGAACTCTAAAGAAGATAACCAGTGTATATAAATAATAGATCAGTCTTTCTTTACAGTTCATCTGTCAGATTTTTATTCTTGTGCTACTGCATGCTGCTGCCATTTATAAATCTCACTCCTGAAAATGTGCAAAACAATAAAATACCTTCTCAGTTTGCTCTGCAATTCTAACTCGTGCGGGTCTGCTGTTTGCGGTCTACTGTGTTCCGTGTTCAGTTTCAGTACAGACACCTCTACAGAGCATTTCCACCTGACTTAATCTCTGTACGCTAAGAATAAGAACATACTCTGATATAACACTCTGATCTGATATACAGTATATACAAGAGATACATAGTATATTACATAGTACACTTCCTATGGGATCTCAGGTCATATGGAATGTAGATTTAATCACAGTTATCAAAAGTTCAACATAATGATATCAACAAAAATGCCTTAAGGAAATGCACTGCATTATAGATTACTGAGTGGTTTACAGACCTTATAGAAGGTTAGGTAGGAAAACAGTTTGAGCCATAAATTCCAACCAAAATAAAATGCAATAATTCCATCACTGGTGCCATTTTCGGTTAACATTTCTCATGGCATAACTTTTCTATTTGCTTCATTGTATTTAAGCAGCTGTGTCATATTTTAAAAAAATCTATTTAGTTACCAAAAACCTGTAAATATTCCATGAATGTCCAAAATGCTTGTCTATATTTGTTAAATAGCCCTTCAGCTTGCAAATTAAAACAGGCCTAGTCCACTACATAGCAAATAGAAATAGATTGCAACAAGGATTTTTTAAACATCTTTTTCATCTGAACAGCTTTCAACGATTGATGTCACACTGCAAACCTGTAACAAATGTAATATATGAGCCCATGTTATGTCCAGTTTCCTTCATAAACTGAATTTCCATTTATTTATTAATTTGCTGAACTGCTAAGTCCTAATAAGGTTGCAGGGAGGCTGCAGCCTATCTTAACCAGCTCTGGGTGAAGGTGGGGTTCACCCTTAACTACTTGCCAGTTCATCACACACACAAGCATTCACACTCATTCTCACACCTAGGGGCAATCAGGAACAGCCAGGTAGCCTACTGTGCATGTTTTTGGAATGTGGGAGAAAAGTGGAGTGGAGTAGTGGAGTACCTAGAGGAAACCCACACTAGCATGCGGAGAACATGCAAACTACACACAGTAACACCTGAGTCCGGGATTTCGAACCCACATCCTTCTTGCTGTGAGGTGGATGTGCTAACCTCTATGCCACCGTGTCGCCATAAATTTCCATCTATATGAATGATTATCTCTTTTTGATAACACCATTTATGATATTTAGGCTATTTTCTTCACACAACCACAACGCCACCCCTTTATAACTGTAACTTATATTTAAATAAAAATGCTAATAATAAAAAAAATTATTAGATTAAAGCGGCTGGCTCACCCTTCCCAAAATCCGAATTGTTGTTTTTGTTTTGAGGGCATGCCTGCTAGCTTTCTATGTTGCAAATGTAAGGTAAGGTAAAGTCTGTCGGGTTTTTACACCCGAGCCTTCTGGCTAATCAGGCCGGAGCTCATCCCTGGTGTCTGTAGTGTGAAGCAGCTAGGAGTTCAACTCCTCTTGGATGAGATTCTCGTCCTGGATAGTTCAACTCCTCCTGGTACCCATTTATACTGCTGGGTGGACAGAGGCACGCTTGTGGTTAAGGCCTTGCCCAGGGGTCTTGGCATGGTGAAGATCTAATGGAGATTCAAACCCATGACCTCTTGATCATGAGCCCAGCACCCTAACCACTACACCACCGGCCCCACTATGTTTCAAATTTCCTGTTTGTGATCCCTCCGAAACACATCAAAATGTACATATCAACATGTCATAGGTGGAATCTTTAAATAGTAAATATCTTTTTAATTTCCTTCAGAGCCGCAGGCAAGACAACTGAAAAAACTGGTCAAAAGAATTCAGTATATGGATACACACTGACAAACTGTCATCAATTTCACACCTCAAATTAAGATCTATATCCGGTGACTTCTTGGATTGTTTGGGCATTGACAGTGGTTACTTTCTACTTAGTGCAGAGCATTATGGGAAGGAAAAGCAGTTCCCTTTAATTTTATTTTATTATATTAAATAATGGATTTAATTATTAATATTGATTTATTACTAGCACAGTTCACAAAAAAAATGGCTCTTAGACAAAGACTGTGATCGACTTATTCATTCCTAGGCTGGCTTATACATATCATCAAACCTTGTTTTGTGCTGTTCTTTCATTCCCAAACATATTCATCAATTCTACAATAGAAGATAAATAAATAAATAAATAAAATAAAAAATCTGAGCTTGTACCTCGTCACGGTGAAAACTCATTCTGAGTAAGTTCATGATTAGCTCCTGGGAACTATCCAGCTTATTTCTTTCGGCCATTAATTCATTATATTAGCTGTAAAATGTCCAAAATATCTAAAGTTCTGCATGTAGGTGGGCATATCCTAGCAGAATTGACACAATAGTAGCTTCTACTGGAAAGTACCTATTATAGTACCTATGTCTTACTGCAAGAGCGCCCTACCCACTGATCATGTCAAGGCTATAGGGAGCTGGTAATTGGGAAGCTGGAGAGCAGCAAAATAGGCTATTGGAGTTGCTATTTTAACATAAATAACCAACTTTACCATGAATATAATTGGTTTAAAGGAAATAATAATGTCATTAGGTTAAAAATATATTGTACACTCCTGTGCAAAAGAATAGGCCAAACCCCAATTTAAAAAATAACATGCTTTTAATCGGGGTAGCAACAAATAACTGGTCAGAAAATGAGCATAAATAAAATAAATGAAATATGACCCATGAGGCCTGTACTACAATTTGGTTGGTGCAGCAAAGTGAAATTCATTTACTCACTCACTCATTTGACAAACACTTCTGTTGGAGTCGTGGGGAGCCTGGAGCCTATCTCAGCTGACCCTGGGTGAAGGCTGATACTCCATGAACAGCTCACCAGTCCATCACAGTCAATAAACACACAACCATTCACACATCCACACCAAAGGACAATCTGGAACGGCCAATTCGCCTAATGTGCATGTTTTTGGACTGAGCGAGGAAACGAGTATCTGGAGGAAACCCATACAAGCACAGGGAGAACATGCCAACTCTACACAGAAACACCCGAGCCTGGGACTTGAACCCATGACCTTTTTGCTGTGAGGCGGACGTGCTAATTACTATGCTAACATTCCATCACTTACTCTACATCAAGGGTGTCCAATCTTACACGATTTCCTCCAGGATCAATAAAGTATTCTGATTCTGATTCTTATCCACAAAGGGCTGGTGCGGGTGCACGTTCTCATTCCAACCAAGAAGGAGGCACAACATCCACTTAAAAAAGCCAGATAGAGTGGTTCTTCGGGAGACCAGCTTGCTATAAGACCTTAGCATGGAGTAATACGACTGACAGCCAACACAACTCAAAAACCTGGAGAATTTTTAGTGTTGAAGGTCAGAGAATCTTGTATTCACATAGCTTTACCAATAATTTCACTGACACCTGTTATTGATGGATTAAAAAAATAGCTTTGCATAGCTGAAATTTAGCATAATGTCTTTAAATAAAATATACATATCAGATGTTATATCTATTTCCCCATCTTTTCATGCGATTCATCTTTCTCACCAACATGGCAGCACTCTGGCTTCTGATTTTGCGTTGTGCAAACAACAGGATGCATGAGCCAGTATTTTTTTAGGTTGGTGGTTTCAACAGGTGAACGTTGTGGCTCCTGTTGGGTTGGAATGAAAACCTGCACCCACACCAGACCTTTGTGGATAAGACTGGACACCCCTGCTCTACTGGACTCCCCTGATTCAGTGTGCATGCGTTAACCGGAGTGCAGCCTGTTTCAGTTGCATGTGTATATATATATATTTACGTATATGCATTTATTTGAATATATATGTATTTAGATATCAGTATATATACACATATATATTCAAATAAATGCATATATGT
>JBCNYG010000003.1:11369727-11383682 GCA_039654305.1 Porochilus rendahli | reverse complement strand
GTGAGAGCTTCATGCAGCTCGCATAAAGCAGTGTCCGTGTCCGCCTGAGGTGGAATATAAACGGCGCTGACTATGACTGAAGTAAACTCCCGAGGTAGATAAAAAGGACGACATTTGATGGACAGTAGTTCCAGGTCTGGTGAGCAGGAGCGCGTGAGAGGAACAATGCTCGCGCTGTTGCACCAGCTACTGTTCACTATTGAACACACGCCGCCTCTCCTTGACTTTCCCAGATCCATTGTTCTGTCCCTGTTCCTGATGCTGGCTTATTTCCCCCAGGGCAGGAAATAAAACAACTGAACAACAGAACATAAACAGATAGTTTAAAATATTACATATTAGCCAAGGTCAGGTACAGGGCAGAGAGGTACATGAACGACTCGTTTAAATCCAGAATTAGGTAAACAAGCAAAAAATCTAAACTTATAAAAAACACAATATAAAAGGCACAGGCGAAATCAAGGCTGAACACAAAAAGCAGTGAACCATACACAGAAGAGCAATCAGAAAAATGTAAGGTAAATGTAAAGTAACAAGTATGATGTCTTAATCTTCTATGATAAGAAATTGTTTTAAGGCTTGATCTTATTTGGGTGATTTTTTGGTGACTACCCATGATTTTTTGACTGTCAGTGATGATCCAGTTGCAGATTGTCTGAGACTTTGCTGACTACAATCAGCGACTGTAGTCGCAGACCAAGCTGACGATATCCGTGACCATAGTTACTGGTCCAAGGAAGGAACCTGGAGGTACCTCAAACAGTCAAACTTTTAAAGTGCAGGAAAGTAAACAAACAATCAAACAAACAAACTTATTTATCTATTAAATCAAAGAGGAATTAAAGGGAAAATGATCATAGAAAGACCATTTTAACTGGTTTTAATGTTAACTGGTGACGCTGGTGTACAGATGTTTACTTTCTGCTTTTTCTGCCGGCATTTTTCTTCTGTGTGACTTCTGCAGATTTGTCAAGAATGATAAATCAAGAATACAATTCAGAGTGACATCTGACACTTCACTTGTTTGTTCAATAAAGTATGAAACATATGTCATATCTGTGTTTTGCACCAAGACAAATTATACAAAAAACCCAAATACATTACATTTTTAAACTGTTAGACAGTTAAAATATAAGTGAGGCAGGTTTCGAACTCTAATCTGTGGGTTAAAAATACAGAAGTATGCACCTGTGCGTCTCTCACTGCTTGCACTAATATAATGTTGGGTCAAACCGATTCATTCGCCAACATCAGTTGTCAACTGTCTCAGACTGTCACAGACCAACCACAACAGTGTATGTGATGTCCTAAGTGACTCAAATAAAATAATGCTCAGATGAAAATATCTGATGGTCAGCAGCTAAGTTTGAGACTGTCTGCAACTTAGTCCCCAACTATCTGTGATCGACCACAACTTTTCTCTGAGAAAGTTTTGCACCATGTTGGAGATGACCTCAATAGCAGACTTTTGAGCAGTGGTAGCACCAGTTCTTCTTGAAGTTAAGTTGTGTGTATAATCAGGGCAGACCATGATCTCAGCCATACTACAACTTTTAGCTAATCATTTATGTTATTTATTTATTGTAAAGGTTAAGCGTTGTTTACGGATGCAAGGAGATACAAGGAGATCATCTTATTTGTCAGTTATTATTCCGTAACATAATGAAAAAAAGATAAATACCAAAAATTTAATTACAGTATTAGCTGTTAAACTTCAGACAAACACAAAGATGCACTAAACACACATTTGCCTTTACAAAAAGTATTATTTCTGACACAATTGTTCACAGGAAGATATCTTTGTCCTATTTTTGTCCACCAGGTGTTGACCACGTGGCCATGGGGGGCTGCATGTGTGTGTGTGTGTGTGTGTGTGTGTGTGTACATGCATGTGCATGCATGCATGTGTGCAGTTCATGCAAACTTCACTATACATTTCATTAAACATTTCCAAACCCAGGGTATTTTCCAGTCATAAAGTGTCTGATGATGCAATATTTTACCATGGCTGAAGTGTGATCCTAAAATTAAAAAAAACAAAACAAAAAAACAATATTCCAAATGTCCAAATACTAAATAGGCATTTAATTGCAGTCAAAATTACCCCGATGAGATTCCTCAGAACAGTTCCTCAGACCATCACAGGGCCAATACATACACAACCAGCCACATTCACACCTAGGGGCAATTTGAAACAGCGCTATAATGTGCATATTCATGCACACATCTTTGGACAGGAGGAGGAAATCAGAGCACCTGGCAGAAACCCAAGCAAGCACGGGGACAACATGCAAACTCTAAACAACAACGCCCTTGCTGAGCCCAGGACTCCCACCCAGGCTTTCTGACATAATAATTTTTGGGATGTGCTAACTGCTATTATCAGAATCTGAATATCAAGAGAAAAAAGCAAAACAATCCAAAAGGGAATATAACAAATTAGTAGAACCAAAATATTCTGAAAAAGGCAATTTTTTCTTGAGATTTGGTATTGAATGAAATCTATTACCTCCAGTGTTGAAAAAAAATTAAGCTGTGCCAAATTTACACACTGCATTGCCTGTTCTAAAGTCCACACTGAACAGGACCAACCCATCAGACTTGGGTACCAAGACCACAGACCCTGATTACCCTCATAACAAGTATAGCCTTTATATATAGAGACCCTATCTACGACTGTGTACAACCACGCCTGGAGGATTCTGAATGTGGTACTTCATATGATCTCCATGTGACTCCATATAAGATTCATATGATCCGGTATGACTTAAAACACATCTTTAAATTCCTCCTATAAGTGAACAACCTGTGCTGTCTGGAATTTCAGAGGTGGTCTTCACACGGAACAGGGTTAATTTGGATACATTTTTAAAAAAATCTCTGGTTCCAGCTCCACCCTCTTCTGAATCACCATTACCAGAGATACAGGAACCTCCTCTCTCCACAATTTAAGGAAATTCAGGTGGTACATTTGATGTGCATTGCTTCTATCAGTATGCTTATCATAGGCAATGTACCCTCATTTTCAAACCAGTGTAACAGATCTGAAATGAGCTGGGATGCTACACACCATTGATGACAGGGCCAAGAAGGTTTGTTGTTTTTTTATATATATATTTATATTAAACTTATCTTTAATAATACAAAAATATGGGAAGCTTAGTGAAACATCAGAATCAGAATCAGAATACTTTACTGATCCTGGAGGAAATTGTGCAGGCTGAAGGATTTGACCACTCATAGCTCTCATCTTGCATCTGCTTCAGTAGAAAATCCATAGGGAATTCCTTCAGGAGAGGGCCTTCCCCTCCCTGGAGCTGATGTAGATGGCTCTGGGACCACCTATCAGCATGCAGGACCCACACCAAGCTGTGCTCCAATAAAGCTTGCAAAACTAGCCAATTTGTTCCCAGAATCTGTGAACAGGATAGATACGGACTAACTGCCATCTCTAAGTTATGCTTTTCTACCCCAAATAAATTGTGACAGGCATCACCAGCTGAAGGGCTGAGACCCAGAGTGGTGTAATCAACAGAAAGCTGTTTTTGAGACAAATGGCATGAAAGGATTTGTAATATTAAAAAAATAAATAAATCAGGGATAATGCTCACAACATGATTCTATGATCTTTGATTTCTGGCTATGCCCATGGCACAACCTGGGCTTATTCACGGTTCTGATGGGCATGAATCACTGTACTACAGGGAGTTGAACAGTGTGGACTATAAGACAGGAATGACACACAGAGGAGAGGAACATGGCTACAGGAAGCAGGAATTATTGGAACTGGTCTCCGTTCTTGTGGCACTGGGATTGAAGAAGAGGAAAGAAACAGAGGGAAAGAATGTGAATAAGAGATAAATAGAGAAGAGCCTCTGGGTGTTTCCACACACGCGATTGCTTTCTTGAGCATTGTGGGATAATGCCAACGCCCACACTCTCCTTCCTCCTATATGCTCTGCAGTGGGAAGCAGTCATCTTCTGTAGGCTCCCTTGTGCCACTGCCTGAGGAGGCAGAGCCTGTGATTTAAAACAATGGTGGTGCTGCTGTAGGATGCTGGACCAGTGCTCATTTCAGCTACGAATAGAATAGCCAGGCGGTGGGGAAAACTTCATGATCACGAGCTAAGCCTCACCAGTCAGAGGGAATAGTTGCAAGTACATGGGGGCAGATAGTGTCCAGCAGCAGTTGGCATTCTCCCTTTTGTACTTGGAGGCCCTCTTTCATGAGTTGCTGCATGTCACAACACAGAGTTGTCAGGGCCAGGTGCACAGATTTCATGCTGGAGGCTTCTTTCATGTCCTGGGTTTTGCCACCAGTGTAGCAAACTCCCAGTTCAGGAGCGAAGAGATGAAAGACTGAGGCTATAAGTCCACAAACTTTATTTTACTGTTGTAATTGTTTTACCCCTGAAACCCTGCATTGTTTCATTGTGCAACATTTGCAATGATTTGTTTTCTTAGCCACTTAATCCTAATTAGGGTCATGAGTAGGCTAGCATCCATCTCAGTTGGGCGAGGGGCAGTGTACAACCTGAAGAGCTCACCAGACCATCGCAGGGCAAAAAGGGGTGATTTGGAACAGCCAAATAGCCTACTGTGCATGTTTATGGATTGTGGGAGAAAATTGGAGTACCCGAAGGAAACCCATGCAAGCACTGTGAGAACGTGGAAACTCCACACAAAAATGCCAAGCCCGGGAATCGAACCAGGAAACGTCTTGCTGAGTGGCAGATGTGCTAACCTCGGTGCCACCATGGCACCTTAATTAATTAGTTTTTAAGATTTACCACATTAAATGTTCACTCACTATAACACCTGCCTGACTACACAGTTCAAGAAAAGCAGTGGCAAAATTTGACCAGGAGTGTATATTTTGCAGAGTTGCATGGACCGTCTTTCTTATGATGGAATCTTTGGAATGTGCTGCAAAACATCTGGTGGAATCACAAGCATTGTCTAAAATGGCTGTGATAGAGTGTGGCACAGCCACACGGTCCGTGTATCTTTTGGTATTTGATTTTTTTCTTTAAACGCTGATATTTAAAAAATGAAAAAAGAGTGCTTATTTGATTTTCGTTTTAAAATAAAAAAAAACAAAACTGAAATACGAGGCATTTTACTTTTTGTTGGACTGAAGAGAGTCCCCGCAATTGAAAATAACTTAAATTTTCTTTCTCTACTTTAGCATACCAAATTACAAAATCACTAAGAGGAAAAAACGAAAAAGGGCCCTTTTCTCGTGTCCAAAGACCGGATGTTGTCATTATTTTCTTATTCTTTTATTTAATGGAGACCTGCTGCTTGTTACCGCCTGCAGGATTTTCACCACCTACTGTTCTGTATTTATATTATATATATTTTTTTATATTATTTTTTTTTATAGTATTATTTTTGTTTTGACCCCACACCCATGCTTTACATAATGAACCAGAATTTTGTACAAATAGGATGTCAAATTCAGAGCTGAAGCCATCAGGGCAGAAATTTTAAATGTATTAAAATGTATGCAATAAAGAATAACAACAGTAAAAGCAGTGCACTGTATTTGTATACAGAGAGGGTTGAAAGAACCACATTACATTACATTTACAGTATTTGGCAGACACTCTTCCAGAGCGAATTACAATTAATAATGAGCAATTGAGTGTTAAGGGCCTTGCTCAAGGGCCCAACAGTGGTGATAGTGGGGACTGAACCGGTGACCTTATATTTTTATGGCTGCTGTGATAAATGCATTTGTATTCCACAAAGGAAACTGTGAAACAATGTGGTAAACATTTATTCATTGCAAAACTACATAATGCGCACATCTCAGAGCATTTTCTTCTACATATATGTAGGCATACTTGTAGAACAGGTATATCTTTTTGAATGCATATTCTATTTCAGCTGTGTGTGTCATTTCTTTGTGTGTGGTTATGGTTTTCAGCAAACTCAGTTGAGCTGCTCCGATGAAAGTTACTAGACTGGGTGGGTGCTGTGGGCTATCTACCAGCTGGAATCTTTCCCCACTGCCTGTTTTACTTGGCCACTGATGGAGCCAGTGTCCAATCTGATTATTGTTAAAATAAGGGCAAGCGTCCTGTGTGGCCAAGTTAAGTTTAGGTGTAGCAATATCACTGGTAAGCTGCAGAACTAATGAAGTCATTGGATGGACTAGATTTCCTGATTTCTAACACTATTCCTGTCTTTTTTCTCCTCACCAGCTTATTCTGTACCCATCCATCTTTTACTTGTCAAGCACCTTCTTCAGAATTAGTAGTAAACATACTTTTTTTAATTATTCTTCACTCGCTCACTGAATGACTGAAGAGGGGCCATACATTCTCCTGGTTCACCAGCACAGCATCATCACACACAAATTTCCATTCACGCACAAATATAAGCTTGGAGCATCAATCCATCTAGAAGGGCACTGCATTAAATACCTGCTCTATGAGCAGCTGTGAAACTGCTTTCTGAGCAGATTATTAACTGTCCATATGCAAGAATCATGAATAAGAAATAGGACCTAGATATGTGGTCTATTTCTTGTCTCTTGAGACTTGCTCTTTTTAGATGAGGGAAGAAGTAAAAGGGAAAAGAAACTGCTAACATTTAAATCCTGATGAGTTTGTTTCCTTTCACCCATTCACAGTGTACAACAGCACATAATGCACAACAGCACCTGCTAAATAATCTTTCTCTTTTTCTCTCATTCTCTTTTATTGATTGACTCATCATCTGTTGTTCATACACAGAGAAACCTTAATTGATGGTGAATCTAGGTCAAGGGAGCATAAGCAAATGTGACAGCGATATAAACTTTTAAAATAATTTATGAGCTGTAGTAGCAATCTGGGGTGGTGAATAGAGGAAGGGTGGTGTGAAATGGAAAGGCAGAGGAGGAAAATCAATCCCATAAGGACAGACTGACTGATGAAGACTCCTAGGGCAAGATGTGGAACAGACCATAACCTGGCAGAGAACACTACTGCACCTCAGATTCTGACAGAGCAGTAAAAAATTCCTGAAAAAATGTTGAGATGTGGCTGAAACTGATGCCAGACAATTTGTCTAAACTGGCATGCTAAACTGTAGAACACAGAAAAATTCCTGATCGTTCACACAGGTTTCTAAGTAGCTGTGGAAAAACAGGTGGTGATAAATCAAAGAATCAAAGCATATCTGCTCTAACTGTGACCATCAAAATGTCAACTGCAGTGTATGTTTTAAAAGCGAGATGCACATTTTGATATATAAGCATACTTTTACATCAACTACTTTGCAGAGTTTAATTTATAATTTAATAATCTTCCAGAATTATCAACTATGATTGGATCATCATCAGACCCCACAGAACTCGATCAAGCTACCAAGTGCTTTGAGTAAAATTTACACTATATGCTAGATAATGTAGCTCCTCTGAAAAGAAAACCAATCAGAGAGAAATAGAACACCCAAAAATTAGAACTAAAATGGCGTCAAACTAAATTATTGGTATTCCAACAAGCATGGAAAGAGAGTCTCCTTAACTATAAAAAAGTGCTTCTAGAGCAATATATTTCTCAAATCTAATAAAAGACAACAGAAATAATCCAAAATACTTATTTAATATTTTTGCAAAATTAACTAATTCAAATTCAAATTTTATTTGTCACATACAAATTATACACTGTACAATATGCAGTGAAATGTCCAAAATGTAAAGAATAAACTATCAAACAAGCAACAAACTATCAACAAGAAGAAAAGAACAATAACTAGAAATTTTAAAGGATTTTTAAAGGATGTAAAGGCCAGATAAAAATAAATTACAAAGGGATAGAAATAAGAAATTTCTATACCTAAAGGGAAATGTTAGTACATCCTGAGTACTCAGACACAGTGTACATATTACATCCTGATACAGTCATTTAAAAGCAGAGGGAGAGGGATAAGATAAGATAAGATTGGTTTATAGGTGTGTGTATGAAGAAAGATGATATTAATACCATTGCAATGTGGGTGTGTGTGTGTAGGATGATAATGAATATGTGCAGTTCCTGAGAGAAAGCCAGAGGGAGGCCCTGAAAGAACAGGAGAGAAGATATCGCTTTCTGGCTGAGAAACACTGTGGACTAAGTCAGTCCATAATATATCTCATGAACAAGGTAAACGTCTCTTATCTTTATGATTAATATCCCGTGAACAAAGGCGTGTACAGAGCCGTGCCTGTGAGTGTCTTGTAGAAAACTCACATTAAGTTTTACAAACACTTAAACACAAATATATTTCATATATGTCCTTACTTGGGTCGCAGAAACAGTTAGTATAATATCTACTAAGATATTACACTTAAGAGGCAGCGCAGTGGTGTAGTGGGTGTGAATTTGTGGAGTGTTAATCTTAAGGGGATAGGCTAAAAACTTCATGGGCTGTTCAGATGATGTACAGTCGAATTTGACCAAATGTGGCTTCTTTTTCGACATAGTCATCCCTGCGCTCTACACACTTCTATATGTGTTGCAGTGCTTGAATCCCACTGGTATAGATGCTATCAATATCCACTAGTCTGGCATTACTTCATCTTAGTCAGCCTATGAACTTTTCAGCCCACCTCGTACACGGTGCACCTTCAAACATACATAGTACTTAGGTATCTCATAGCAGTTAATTCATGCCAAACATGGCAAATCCATGTTTAACATTCTCATGTTGCTACTAAAGACAGGGAGCACCTTACAGCACAGAGCAGAGGGATGGAGAGAGCAGGTGAATCAGACAAGGGGGTTCCGTCCAAGCACTGCATCCAGACTAGAAGGCATTGTGGTGAGATGCTCCATCAAAATCAAACTGTTTTAATTCCATAGGTGGATAAACAAAAATGGATAATGTTGTTCCTTTCTCCACTTATGCCCAGGCTGATAATCAAGGTCAAGCTTGGGCAGAACAGCCTCTAGGCAGAGTGCCCTCCAGAGGTGAGACTGCAGAGCACAAATAATAAAAAAAAAGCCTATCTCTTAATCCTCAGTTTATAATATCGTCTATGTCTTATGCCTTGATTCCTCTCTGTCTGTCTCTCTCTTTCTACTTACTAGGTCCATCCCCCCAACCGACTCGATCCCGATCCAACTCACTTGGAGAAACTCATGGGTCAGGTGGCAGTAGAACGATGCGAGCTTTGGTGCCACACCCGCCCTCTTCTAATTCCACCCTCTTGCCATTTTCCAAAGGAGAAACCATTACAGTACTTGTGCCAGAGCCCCGAAATGGCTGGTTGTATGGTTGTACTCAAAGTTCAGCGCGGTAAGGAGAGCCAATCTCTTTCATCACAGCAAATTAGCCAATCGTTTACATTTTAATTATAATAATAATAAAATAAAATAAAAAAGTGTATTGTTGTGACATAGTGGTTAACATGTTTACCTCACAGCAAGGTCCTGGGTTCATGTCCCGTGCTTGGGTGTTTTTGTGTGGAGTTTGCAGGTTATCCCTGTGTTTGCTCTGGGTAATCCGGTTTCCTCTCAAAGTCCAAAGACATGCACACTAAGTTAACCTGCTGCTCCAAATTGCCCCTAGTTGTTATTGTGGTGTTACTGTAATTGTGTTTGTTGGTCTAGTGATACTTTGGCAAGCTGTTCAGCGTGTACCCTGCTTTCGACCAGTGTCGGCTGAGATAGGCTCCAGCTTCACAGCAACCCTGGTAGTATTCAGTGGGTTTGGCAATGGAGTGAGTGAGCTTGTTGTTATACAATTTGCAGTGTCAAGGAAACAAGTGAGTTCCTGTTATCACTTCATTTCCTCCTCACCAGCCCCCTTGATTTCGATCTCTAGGATTGATTACAGTTGTTGTGTAGTTTTACCACAAATTCATGGAAAATGTAACCTTATGGTAAAACCTTATGGTAAAGTTACAGCTTTATTTTTGAATATTAAAAAGAGCAGACAGTGGAGGGTTTTCCATAAATGTTAGAAATCTTCTTAAAGAAAGCTTCATCATAAGAACACTTCTGTACATGGATACATATTTCTTTGTTAAATTAACCCTCATTATTACATGGCAACAACAATGCATGCAATCTGATTAGTTATATTACATATCTGGACCAGTGCGTATCCAACCGCTAACTTAATTTGCAGCTATCAAGCTAGCTGTTAGCTACCTGCACTTAAGACTATGATCTTTAGCAGCTTCCACAGAAGCATTTAGTGCTTTCCTGAAGATGAAAACATATACAGGAAATATCCTAACTGATAAAGCCCACAAATCACTTATGGCTTGTCAGAAAACTTGTGTTTGTTATGCTGAAAGCCACCAAAGCCCTCACAGACCCAGATGAAAACCTCTTTTCTGACGGGGGCAGTTTGGAGATAGCACCTCAGCCAGAATGAAAAAAGTGACAGGGCATGGATTGAATTAAAGAAGGCCATACAATACACTACTTATTAACCTAGTGTCTCGGTCTGTACAGAGAAATCCCAGCCCTTGGTCTTATGCACAGATCTTGCCATTGGCTTGGCCTGCACTACAGACCTTGGGCTGAAATTTTTGTGTACAGACCTCATACTTGATTAATGAGTAATTAATATTGATCTCTTTATTATTTGTGATGGATGAATATAGAAGTCCATTTAAATTTACTGTTACATTAAACCTATTTGAAGAAGCGCATTAATATAAACCTGTTGTTTTAATGACAGCCAGTATTACTGTCAGAGCTGCTCCTATAAACAGTTTCATCAGGAACTTTGGACTTCGTGGTACAGATAACAATGATGCTTTGCGAATGACATTGTAATCTGTAGTAGGAGCAGGGAACAGGTGGAGATGAGTCTGGAGAGGTGGAGGCATGCACTGGAGGGAGGAAGAATCAAAGTCAGCAGGAGTAAGACGGAGTACATGCGTGTGAATGAGAGGGAGGGTGACAGAAGGGTGTAGCTGCAAGGAAAAGAGATGATGAAGAAAGATGACTTTAAATACTTGGGATCAGCTGTCAGAACAGGTAGGAGTGTTTAGGAATAAAGTGAGAAATGCCAGATTGAGATGGTCTGTGTATGTGCAGAGAAGGGATGAAGGATATATTGGTAGAGGAATGTTGAACTGCGTGCTAGGTTGAAAAGGGGAAGACCAAATAACAGGTTTATGGATGCAATGAGGAATGGCATGCAGGTTACCAGTGTGAAGGAAAGGGATGGAGAAAGAGTGATGGAGAAGGATGATCCGCTGTGACGATCCCTAACAGGGGCAACTGAAAGAAAGATAAAGATCTTCTGATTAATCAGAATATGTAAAAGCAGGTTTTTGTATAAATATTAACAAATATTAACATATGTGCATTTAATGTGGTTAGCCTAAAATAAATAAAGGAATAAATAATTTACTGCACAAATGATGTAATTATCTGCAATGGCCTGGCGAGCTGTCCAGGGTGTACTCTGCCCTCACTCAGAGTTGGCTGAGATGGGCGCTGGCCTCCTCACGACCCTAATTTGCAGTTCATTTAGCTAAAGTATGCACTTCAGCAAATGAATGACTGAATGATGTAATTATGCTTATGTATATGCATCTTCTGTAATGATATTTTTTAGACAAGGCTGGTTCCCAGCTGCATATGTTGGTCAAATAGAAGACACCTTTCGACAGCCTAACCACAGGTGAGCCTAACGAGCTTAACGTCAGCACAGCACAGATGGTGTCATTTGTGTTTCTGACTCTTGACTTCCATTTCAGCAGCGGATTATCTAGAAGCAGTAATAGCATGAGCAACCTTCTTGACCAACCATCCAGCAATAAAACAAATGCACCTCTACCTCCTCCTCCACCACCTCCAAGCAAATCGAACAGCCCGCGCTCAGTCACACCTACTTCTTTCGAAAACAAAGTAAGTGGATAAGAAGTGGGCAAAGTCACGATCAAGTGAGGTGTAGAAAAAAATAAAATAAATGATTTTTAAGCATAGATTAAGTTGTAATGGAAACAATATAATAATGCACTGCGAACCTTTACTTATCAAAAAGTAATCCAAAAAATTTGTTGTGTCTAATAACAATCGTTTGGTATAAGACACAACTAAATGGTCAGTTTCAAAATTTCTAGTTGCACTGTCATAACTGATCACGTATATTTAGTTCAAATTTTCACTTAGACACATAATAACACTACATCATTATTTTTTGACTCACTGATGATAAGCAAGGTACCTTGGTATCGTGGTAAATCTATTATTTTATGCATTAGGCGTGAAGAGTTTACCTTCAAAAGTTAGCAGGTTTTTTTAAGATTACAGAACCTTTCACATTTAGAAGTGCTTTTTACATGTCAGTACATTTTTGTACCTGTTTGTGAATTTATGTACTTGGAGTGTAGATATGTATGTTAAAAGTTATTTGAAGAGGTGTGTTGGATGCTAAATGTTAAGTCGCAGTTCACTGCTTTGGCCAACAGAGGCACTGTGGCAAAGTTCTCTTTTCCATGACGCCCCAGCCTTCGTTCTGGTGGATGCAGGGTGGCAGCTCCAGCTGCTGATGGTCTGTTTGTGTGTGTGTGTGTGTGTGTGTGTGTGTGTGTGTGTGTGTGTGTTATTTTTGCATGGTGTATTTTTCCATGTGGTTCTAATTCTGGTTCGGGTCATGTAGTTTCTTTGTAGTGTCCTTTTGTGTGTGCATGAACAGCTGTGGGACACCAGGGTATAAGATGCCCGATGTGAAAACAAACAAACACCTACATATTTCTGTCTCAGGTAAAAAAGTATCCACACAGGGTGAAGCATAAAACTTTTTCTGAATGCATCAAGATCTTCAGGACAAGAAGGCATTTCTTTGTATAATCATTTTACTTTAAACTTTGCAGGAATGGCTTGTTCCTGTTTTGAATCCTAGTCATAGAATAAGTTTCCGAACACACTTCATTTCAATGAATTTGTCTTGCTAGAAATGTTCAGTGGCTCAAAAACGTTTTCATCTGGTTTCTGTTCAGCTTCATCTTATAAGTTTTGTACTCTTGTAATAGTGTGGTTTCTTGGTCAGGTCTCGCACGGAATTTAATTTCAAGGGACTCCCTGGTTAAACCACAGCTATTAATAATAATAATAAGTAAATAACTTTGGTTTCGGAGTGAACACAGGTGGAATTTATTAACTCCACCTCTATTGTGTTATCCCTTCTCCTGCAGAAACAGGGTAACTTTGGCCCCCGTCCAGAACTTTTCCCAAGGTACACAACTTTTTAAAACAACAACAATTTTATCTCATCGTTTCTATATATAATGTAATTTCTCAACTCTATATGTTGCATTTTTAGAGGCACAAACCCTTTTGCGACAGTAAAGCTGAGACCCACGACAACCAACGACAGATCAGCTCCACGCATAGGCTGACATATTCAACCAGTGAGAGCTGAGAGCCATCTAAAACTCGGATCTATCAGAGTGTAGCACATCATAAATCATCTCTACGCATGCTGCAGAATGAGCAGCTGTAATTGACTGCCTCAGATGCTGCTTGTTCATATTCCAGATGGAGATGGTCTATTAAGAGGGAAATGACATTGAATGCTTTTGCTAGCTCAGGATTTGTGCTATAAATTCTTGCTGTGCTTAGAGAGAAAGAATGACAGAATAAAAGGGGAGATGCTGCTTACCAGTATATAGGTAACCTTGCTTTTATTTTTATCCATATTTCCCCTGGAAGAAATGTTTTAACTGATTTGAATATTGCTTGAAATATAATTATGGCAGAAACAAATATATATAAATATCCATTAACCATCAATGATTTTTTGCTGCCTGAGGTTATTTTAAGTGATTCATCCATGACAAAGCAAAGGGGAAACATTTTACTGATTACTTTATATGCTTTTGCTTCATATGCATCCCTCTCTGTGTGTATATACTTATTGTGCTTATTAGATATTAGTTTGCAGTTTCAATGGTAAGATAGATTCAGTGGTAGATTCAATACATTTATGTGGTTTAACATTGTTGTAACTAAAAA
>JBCNYG010000003.1:11340339-11352592 GCA_039654305.1 Porochilus rendahli | reverse complement strand
CCTTGTGCGACCATATGCTGGTGCGGTTGGCCCTGGGTTCCTCCTAACGCAAGACAATGCTGGACCTCATGTGGCTGGAGCTTGTCAGCAGTTCCTGCAAGATGAAGGCATTGATGCTATGGACTGGCCGCCCGTTCCCCAGATCTGAATCAAATTGAGCACATCAGGGACATCATGTCTCGCTCCATCCACCAACACCACATTTTATTAAAATATTGTTAAAATATTATTATTATTATTATTATTATTATTATTATTATTATTATTATTATTATTATTATTATACAGGTCCATTTGGCAAATTACCCAGAATGAATCCTGCAACTTCCCTGATTACAAATCCCTCATCCAGCACTGTCTGTGAGAGACGCTAAGAGAGAGAAGGAAAAAAGCTGCAGTGGGAAGAATGATAAGGGGAAGCTTTAGAGATGGTTTACTGCAGAGCTGAACTCCGTGACAGGTTTTAGATGAGCTGCAGTCTGACACAGCGAGTGCAGAGAAGCTCTGAGATTTCCACAACATCCACAAACAACCAACCCATCCCCGGTCTAAACCACACACAAGAGACAAATGCCATCCTTTCAGAACGTTTCACACCACTGAGCATTGATAGACCATCCAAGACTGCTGCCTCTGGCAGAGAAATGATATTAGAACAGCCAGATCAACCCTCATAGTGTGAGATAATCTCTGTTATATTCATTCAGGGTTACTTTCAAAATGATCATAAAAATCCATCACAGCCCATTAATGGAATATTAAAATTTATTAAAAGAAAGAAAGCTTGTAAATGAATGCAGTAGGCAGGAAGACAGTGCAAAGCTGTCACGGTCAGGTGCACTGATGATTAGATGGCAAGACTCCAGCTAACTCGGCTGTTATGAGACACCTGCTGGCATCCGCAGGTTATCACATGACCGCGCCAGCAGGACATGGCAAAGACATTATGAAAAACCATCCTTCTTTCATGCTCTCAATCTCTACTACTCCCCTGCTATCCAGCTTCACTGTGCGCTCTCAGGCTAAACCCTATTCCAGCACAGAAAGCCAAATTCAGACCCAAATAGGGCTGGTGAGATTGTAAACGGTAAAGGTTTGACTGAAATAAAGAAGGAGATAAGTAAAGGTCAAGGAATAAATGAAGAAAGCTATGAGTGAATTTAGGAGTGGAGACGAAACAGTGAAAGAGGGAAAGTTTAGGTTATTACAATATGTGGCTGGAAGGCAGAGTCAAGGCAAACAATTGCACCAGACATTTACAAAACTGCTTTAAAATTGTAAAATGCTTAATGTTATCCAGAGGGAAAAAAGCAAAAGGTTAAAGAGAACTTTGGTGTTAAAGTTGCGTGATCATAAATATTACTTGGCAGAGGCTAAGAGCAGTGCGAACTCTTAAACGTGAGTGGGATTGTTAAACGAGGGGGGGAAAAAAATCACTTTAAAATAAAAGTTCTAGTGCTTAGGAGTTCCTATCACGCTCACTTGTCCTCAGAGTCACTAGAATGTGACGTCTCACGTGGTTGAAATAGGTAACCATTTACGCCCCTCTTCTCAAAATTGCTAACCATAGTTGCTACTTGAAAGTACTTATTTTATCACATAAAATGTCACTCGCTAAGTATATCTGCTTTATACTCACTGTCTGTGGCAAGCAAAAGAACCATTGCTGTTGTCCGTAAAGAGTAGGCCATTGGATTACCGTCAGGGTGTTTCTGCCCTGTGATGGCCTGGAGAGCTGTCCAGGGTGTACTCTGCCCTCGCCCAGAGTCGTGCGCCAGCCTCCCCTGCAGTCCTAATTAGTCGTAAGCGCTTCAGAAAAAGAATGGATGGAAGAATTTTATGAGGTTTTTTCAGTCATTAAATGTCTGTTGTTAGACAAAGGCCTCCCTCATTGACCTCCACTTGCCCTGGTTTTGCACGATACGGTGCCACTGTTTATCGGAACCATCCATGTCATCCCTTTACCTTGTCTAGATACCAAGTTTTTGCAGTATACATACAAGAAATTTAATTTATTCAAGAATATGTTTCTATGTACACTGCAAAAATGTGCTATCTAGTCAAAATTTAAAATCCTATATCCAGACCAACAATGTTTCGGTCTTACTTTGAGAATAATATACAGTGCAAGAACAGAAGGTGTAAAATTATAATTAGTTTTTTAGGAATATCTTGAATATAGTCTTTATCTTATTAAATGAAGTAAGATTCTCCGCCCGTGCAGTTAGCTAATTACTCTTGGTAAGTATATTGTTGGAAGAGTATTTTTCTTATTTTAAGAAATCTTACCCAGTGTGATAATTTGACTTGATTTACACATTGTGTTCATGCATTGCATATTATTCCCAAAACAAGATAAAAAAAATTGGCTGATATAAAATATTAAATATTAATCTGATGACTTAAATGGGTTCTTTCATTAGCGACTGTTAGCAAATATCAGTGACAGTGTTTGCGATGATTAGCAACTATTTGCCACTCGTTTGCCACTCCTGTTAAAATGCCAGGCGAATGTCAGGCGGATCTTGGAATTGCACCCTTTATTGATGGACCCTCACCTCTACTGAAGAACCCAACTCTAAAATATAAAGGTGAGCAGACCCTCCCCAGCACTGTGTTCACTACTTGGCAAACCAAAAACAATTTTAGCGACCTGTCTTACATCCATTTGCATACATTAGTGGGAAAATGAATTCAAAATATAAAAAATTTCTTGGTGAAAAAAAAAACTGTTTGTGACCCTAAAAACTATTAAAACATTTTTAGTAACCTTTTACAAAACCAAGAATTCACTACGTTCGTCAACATTCATCGCTCAGTGAGATATTAGCTTTAGGGCTAATATCGGAGAGGACACAATTTCCGGTATAGTGGTGCTACGCAACAATTATATTTCAGATATCTTTCAATCGTATCTCTTAGCCCGCTTACAGAGTTCCCTTGACAAGAGGAATGATGAGAAAAGAGAAAGCATATGTCCGAACTAGACCAGAGCTGTGTGTGTGTGGTTACTCAGGCTACCTGCTCTTGAACTGCTCTGATGTGACAGTGAGTCACTCACATTGCATCAGTAAACAGTACAACACACTACAGGTGTCAAGAGACCAAATGAGAGGAGAAAGGGATAGTCTCTCTGATTTAATGAAGTCTTGATGTGGCCACAGCTGCTCCTCTGTGCTCCTTTAATCGTTTTTACTAATCCATATGTTAAATCCAACCACAGGATGGAAAAAGACATGAGCTCAATAAGAGGGAAGAAAATGGAGAGCCACTGTCATTCAGACGGCTTTTTATTATCTACAAATAAATTAGCATTGCTGAGGTCATGTTAAGAGCAAACATAGGAGTACTGCAGAGTGTGTGTGTGTGTGTGTGTACCACATTCAATCCAATACTGTTCTATATCTAAAATAACAAGCTGCAATGCTTTTAAAACAAGATTGCTCATATATATAGTACATGCAATGTCCATGGCGCTATTTGAGGAAAGCTCTGAGGACACAGATGGACCATTTGTTTTCCTGATTGGGTTTTAGGTATACATCCACCCTCCAGCAATGCAGCACTGCTTGTGCATGTCCAAAGTTCTATACAGGGAGTTCAGGGAGGATGGGGCAAATAATAAATCTTTAACTCGACTGAACCCACAGGACATTTTAATTACAACATTTTTATTTCTGTCTTTTAATTCTTTCTTTCTTTTTTTTTTGCAGTGTATTCGGGGGGGAATGTAGCCTGCCATGCTTTTGGAGTTACGCATGCACTACTTCAGGCTGCACTGAGTTCAGCCGCATTGCGGCTCAGAATCTAATTCCACTCAAGGGTTTTTCCCAGGTGCACCCCCAAGAGCTGCTTCACTAGTCCAGGGCACCATATCTTCATTATCATCAATTACAGGGTTATGGGTACAGAGGAGAGGAGAAGACGAGAGCAGCGACATTGCCATTAAGAACAGTTCACGCACCGGCTGCTCGTGTGCACTTCGGGACCCTGCTTTTAATCTGATCCATTTATTTCCGGCCGGCTAAGTGTAATGCAGCAATGAAAGCATGAAGTTGCACTAAAACCTAGTTAGGGATCAAACATATAGACATTTACAGGACATACAGCATGCCATGCTATTTAAAATGGTTGCGAATTATTTGCACAACACAAGCAGTTAGATCAAGAATTTACGGTTAACTGGTTGTTTCACTTTTAAAACTTTCAAATCTTTTCGCCTTCACCCAGTACCAACTGATATAGGCTCCGGCCTCCCTGCGACCCTGTTGGGATTAAGTGGCTTGGCAAATGAATGAGTGAGTGATGAGAATGTAACAGCAGCTCATACCCCCCAAAAACTGCAGTAGAGACTGATGTGGCATTGTGTGGGCAACACCCACAACGGTTCACACTCACACTCACACTCACACTCACACCTAGGGGCGATTTGGAACAGCCAGCTAGCCTACTGTGCATTTTTTTGGACTGTGGGAGGAAACCGGAGTACCCAGAGGAAACCCACGCAAGCATGGGAAGACCATGCACACAAAACCCTGGAAGGGAACCCAGGCCTTCGTGCCGTGAGGCGGACATGCTAACCACTACGACACCATGCTGTCCCCCCGATGCCTTATTGAAATTCCAAAAAAATGGTATCAAGAGAAGTTATATTTTTCCATTGTGTATGAGGCTATTGGATAGCACAATATAGAGAGACAAAATGAAGGCGATTGTAAAGCCCTCTGATTACAGTTGAACAGATATTAGGTAATTATTGTGAATTAAAGGATTAAATGATGTTCCAGAGTGATCTGACAGCAGCCAAACTAAATACCCAGTGATAGCCGGGCTTCACTGCAGGCTGTGTTATGTAGGACTTCCCATTGTGATGTCACACAGCTTGAGCTGGCAAATTCAAGCTGTGCTCCAAACCCATAACTTTAACTCAATTTTTTGATAAAAGTATTAAATTTTTTTTGTGATGTGTAATAGCTTGGAGAAAGATCAAAGATAAAATGCAACAATAAAAGAGGGATATAAAGTTTCTGGGTATTTCCTTTATGGTGCTACCAGAATAATAATGAACTAGTCTCCTGTGATATTTAAAAAACGATTAAAACTAAAATTTTGAATACAAAAACGAAAATGCAAAGACTTAGGAAAACCAATCTAATTGATAGAGGTAAAAAAAGAATTTGAAGAATTGTTAAAAGTGATTTAAAAAAGATAAAAAGTGGGATTAATCTAGTGGGAGACGGCAGGGTGGCATAGTGTGTAGCATATCCTCACAGCAAAGGGGTCCTGGGTTTCAGCCCTGGGTTTTGATGAGAGCGTTTCTGTGTGGAGTTTCCATGTTCTCCCTTTGCTTGCATGGGCTTCCTCTGGGTACATGGGTTTCCTCCAACAATCTAAAGATGTACACATTAGGCTAACATATTCCAAACTGCTCCTTGGTGTGAGTAGGAGCGTGAATCGAATTTGAAGAATTGAATCGAATCGATTTAATCGAATCGAATCGATTTAATCGAATCGATTCAATTAATTTAATCCCTAAAGTTATAGCTATTTTTCCTTTGTTATTGTTTGAGTATAGTATATTTCTTCTTTATATCTTTTCTTTATATTTCTTTACATCTTGGACAGTCGTACTAAGCATTTCACTGCATATTGTGCTGTGTATAATTTGTATGTAACAAATAAAATTTGAATTTGAATTTGAATCGTTGTATATGTATACGTGTGTGTGTTGACCCTGCGGTGGTCTTGCAAGCTATTCAGGGTGTACTCTGCCGTACCCGAGAGGACCCTAAGAGGATTGAGCAATTTTACAAATAAATAAAAGAATAAACCTAGTGGGGATCAAAAAGATGAAATTCATATTCAAGATATTCATATAGCTAAGTCTTCTTTTTCTAAGTAGTATTATTAGTAAAAATAAAAGATTTGTTAGTTTTTAATTAATTAGCGAATAATGATTTATTGAGGGAACATAAAGGAGTAAATAAAGAAGCTACTCACAGCTAAAAACAGTTCTACAAAAATAACTGCAGCGTATACAGCACAGTGGGAAGCAGCTGTTTGTAGCTGTTGTTTTTTCTTTTGCCTCATTTAACAAATTTAGTCCACCATCTGGAATATAGTATATGCTGCGTCTTTAAATAGGTTACAATCGATTCACTTTGTGCAGTAGTGCTCTCGTTACCACAGGGTGCGTCCAACCTTTGCGTGAAATATCCTCATCCCTTTATGGGGGAAGTCACATTCATTTCACATGTGATTATGAGAGCAGTAGGGGGTCATGTTGACTGCAGCACACATCTGACATCCTACGAGAAATATGAGGCGAATAAAATTAGATGTTCTTCATAAATACATTCCGTGTGCATTAATCATGCCTGAAAATAAATGTGGAATGTGTAAAAGAGTCATGTGATGAAAATAATGCGTAAAGAAGCATGAATCATGTAAAAAAATAAAAAAGGAAAAAAGTGATTGTGCCTCCTCTAATAAAAACTTACAGTGTTTAAAACCCCCATTTTTTTATGTGATTTCTCAGTAAGGCTTTTTGCATAAAGCAATAGTTATTCACGCATTCATTTTCTAGGCTGCTTAATCCTAATTAGGGTTGCGATAGGCTGGCGTCCATCTCCTGGGTGAGGGCAGGATTACACCCTGAAGAGCTCACCAGGCCATTGCAGGGCATAAAGCAATAGTCGACTCATTTTATCCATCAGCTTCTATTTCTATTGTCTAACCTTCGCTGCTTTTTAAATTCCCTTGTATTTGTATTTGAAGGCTTCAAGGCTGAATTGGTGTAGTGGTTATGGGGTAATCACACTAGAGGTGTGATAGAAAAGTGTCTGACGCGAATAGCAATTCACAGCTGTCCTTTTTTTTCTTCTCAAAATAAATGTTCTTAAATTTGTTTTGTAACATTTGCAACATCGCAGTTTGGTCGCCTGGTTTGTGAACTCATCGGAAAAAAAAAAATTTCCACAAATGTTGCAAAATGAGCCTCTGACTCAGAGTAGTCTCAAACAGTTCGCACATGTCATGAGAAGGTCTCAAAGTACTCACAAATTATTTGTTTTTTGTTCGCAAGGAAAAGCAACAAATTAGAGACTTCCATGAGAAGTTTCTGGCATCTGCCGCATTCCGTCTACTTTGTCATCATTCGTAGTTGATTTGCATTTTGTTTGCACTGACAACGCACAAATAAAAAGCGACTGGTTTGAGATTAAAAAGCGAAAAAACGCAACTGATTTTTGATGGGAGATTCGTCTTTTTTGCCAAACATCTGCAAACCAGCATGAGAAGTCGCAAAACATTGTGAAACGAATTTCAAAATTCCCCAAATAAATAAATAAATAAATAAATAAATAAAATAGTGTAAACACCCCAGTTTGTATGTTCTCCTTGTTTTTGTGTTTCCTCCAGGTGCTAACTGGATGTTACAGATTGCCCCTAGATGTGAATGTGAGTGTGAAAGGTTGTGTGTGTTGACCCTGTGGTGGTCTGGCAAGCTGTTCAGGGTGTAAACTGTCTTCCTCCCGTGATGGCTGAGATAGGCTCCAGCCTCTCTGCGACCCTAGTAGGATTAATGAGTGAGTAAGTAAGTGAAAGCTGTATTTGGTTGGCACAGTGGTGTAGTGACTATCACTTCCGCCTCACAGAAGGAGGTCCTGGGTTCGAGAACTGTGCTTAGTGAGTATATCTCTCTGTGGAGTTTGCATGTTCTCCATGTGCTTGAGTATGTTTCCTCTGGGCGCTTCCTTCCTCAGTCCAAAGGCACATTAAGCTAATTGGATATTCTCCATTTCCCCTAGGTGTGAATGGTTGTGTGTGTGCTGCCCTGTGCTGGTCTTGCAAACTGTTCAGAGTGTACCTTGTCTTCACATGGAGTCAGCTGGAATGGGCTTGAACCTTCCCTAATAAAGGACCAATCACTTCAGGAAATGAAGTGAAATGAATGGCTGTATTAGAAACCCATAAACTAAAGCCAGTCATCTTCACATAGCTAAAGCAGCATGCGGAAAGATACGCTTCAGTAACAACAGTGAATTTTGGTGCATGGCTCTTGTTTCATGACTTGGACCATTTGCATTTGATACGTGTGGTGAAGATGCGATACGAGCACACAACCTTTTTAATAATGAATGAAAGGAAGGAAGAAATAATATAATGATATACCGTAAAATTAAAAGGTCATACACACATTATAAACCAGTAAGAGCCCTTACTATCTTATTATAGAAGTAAAAGATTTAGAGAAGTTATTAGTTTTGTAGATTTGGTTTTATGTAACAGCGACACCCAGTGTTCAGACCAGGGATTTTTTTCTCCATATGTTCAACTTTCATGAAATAGACCAGTGGCGTTGTGGTTAGCACGACTGCCTCACAGCAATAAGGTCCTGGGGTCGAGTACTGGGCTCTGCGAGGACGTTTCTGTGTGGAGTTTTTCTTGCTTACATGGGTTTCCTCCAGGACTCCGGTGTCCTCCCGCAATCCAAAGACATGCACGTTAGACTAATTGGCTGTTCCAATTTGCCCAGAGGTGTAAGTGTAAATGGTTGTGTGTGTGTGTTGGCCCTCTGATGGTCTTGCAAGCTGTTCAGGGTGTTCCTCACCTTCTCACCAATTAGGCTCCAGCCTCTGACTGATCCTGATAGGAGTAAGTGAGTAAGTGAGTGAGTGAGTGAGAGTAAATTGTAACCAATGCAAGCATGAGTCAACATTCAAACTCCACACAGAAACATCCTCGCCGGGACCAGGACTGGAACCCAGGTCCTTCTTGCTGTAAGGCAGAAACGCCAATGACTAGTCCACCGGGCCGCCTGGAAAGTGGAAACTTGGCCATTATGAAAAATGACAGAACCTCATAAGCAAGTGCAAAGTCATTCATGATGCAAATTCTTCATCTGATGTGAACGTGTACAGTTTGCTACTGCTATCGTTTGTGTGCACTTAACGGTGTTCTGTTTATTTTAGTAAGTAGTGACATTAACTACAGCTTCAGCATGAAATCTGTAATTATTACATAATACAATTAAAATTTTAAATTGTTATAACATTACATTGGACATTACATATTATATGCAAACTAATGCAAGACTTTTATGGTTTATTTTTATATTTTTTGATTGATTCTAGCATTTTTATTAATTTGTTTGCTTGTTTGTTTGTTTGTTTATTTTTGAGCCTATGAGTGTATATCAGCCTGAAACAGCCAACCAATCAGATTGCGCCATTCCCATGTTGCGCACACTAGTGTTTGTTATCTTTAAAATGAAGTGTTGTTAGTTGTTTTGGTGTGGTCCCTTGAGAGAAACTAGGTAAATTATTTAACAAATCATCATATTAACAGAACCAATATTTGGGGAAATAATTCATCTGTAAATTCTGTAATGTTTAAACTGAAAAGAATGCACACGTTAATTTGAGGGTTATTATATTATAGACCAAAGAATGCATGCAGTAAATTAGCAAAACATTATCTGGGTCTCATTTCAGATGACTGTATCTCTGTAGCACTGGACTCCTTTTGTGGTGACACACCCTGTGTACAGTAGACTTGACACCGGCTTCACTGACAAATTATCGAAGCAAACTAAGTGTACTAAGTATATCTCCGAGCTTACAATTTAATCAAAAAATTAAATAACTTTTTTTTGTACACTTCCAAAAATGTTGCAAATTATTACAGGTAACATTTAAAAAAAAAATAAATGTCTCAAAATGTTGACGAAAGATGTTGC
The DNA here is from genome assembly GCA_039654305.1 of Porochilus rendahli. Taxonomy (NCBI): domain Eukaryota; kingdom Metazoa; phylum Chordata; class Actinopteri; order Siluriformes; family Plotosidae; genus Porochilus; species Porochilus rendahli. The sequence continues at coordinate 11,342,853 of JBCNYG010000003.1, read as the reverse complement.
AATAGCATTAATTTGCAATCACTGTGTGTACGTGTATTGTGGTTTCAGTGCCCATATACTGAACAGGAAATCCCCGTATGGATGTGCACAGTCCTTGTCCCATGCTAAATGGCTCTGTATGTGGGTGCCTGGATGTGTACAATCTTTTGGCAACTCAGTTACATGTTCTTAATAAATATTATGGTTTAACATTGTCACAGTATTCAGAAAATGTTGAAAAAAACAAATTATGACCTTTATTCACTGTTGCAGTAATGTTGCAAAGCATTGTGTGTTAGCTGGGCTTCCATGGTATTGTGAATCAAAGTTGAAGTGGGAACTGCATTTGCAAACTGAATGTCATGAGTAGGGAATGTGAAAGACAGAGAGTCAGTGAGTTCACCAAGTTCCACTCAGGCTCCGAGCATTTTCTGGCATTTTCTGTATAATGCGTATTGACCGTGTTGTGAAACATCTTTCTCTGAACAGACGTACATGCCTTTTCTCTTAGACGCAACATAGCGATAATTATTAGTTTGGGGTTCTTTTTGTCGAGTTGATTGTTTCCTACTTTCGACTGCAGCAAAATCAGGATGAACATTTGGTTAAATTGTGCAGCTAAATGCATGCGTGGATTGTTCACTGAAGTGTATTTCTATATTGATTTCTATATCTGTTAATTCACCCTTTCAGAAAACTAATTAGTTTTTTATGGGCGAGAGAGGGAGGGAGCTGTGCTAATGTGTTACCAACATCTTATTGCAACCAAAAGTATTACACAAGTACCACAAAAGAGATACGAAAAAAACAACCTTTTACAAAACTAAGCAGAAATACTCCGCAATGTGTTTCTTTTGGGCGGCAAAATGTGCAAAGTGGTTAGCACATCGACCTTACAGCTAGCGTTCGGGTCCCAGGCTCGTTGAGGGCGTTTCTCTGTAGAGTTCTCATCCGTTCTTGCATGAGTTTTCTTCTGCACACTCCGGTTTCCTCCCACAGTACAAAGACATGCACTATAGGCTGTTCCAAGTTGCCTCTAGGTGAATTGTGAATGGTTGTGTGTATGTTGGCCCTGAGAAGGACTGGAGAGCTGTTCAGGGTGTATGCCATCTTTGCCCATAGTCAGCTGAGATAGCCTCCTGCTTCCCCGCAACCATAGTATGAATGAGCAGCTCGACAAATGAATGAATGTCTAGATAAATGAAAAATTTGTATATTTGTCCACACTGATGTTGTGCAGGAGAATAATAGATGAGTATGCCTCTTATGAGATTCTGAAGTGCTGGCCTGTTACATGATCAATAGTTTGACCTTTTTTGATATGACAGCTTGAGTCTACTAAGACAGTGAATCCAGCACTCGCACACACACACACACACACACACACACACAACCATTCACACACCCATTCACAACTAGATGAAATCGAGAATTTCCAATTAGCCTGTGCATGTCTTTGGACTGTGGGAGGAAACCACAGCACCCAGAGGATACAAACTCAAGCATGAGGAAAACATAGAAAGAAACACAGAAATACCCTTATTAGGCACTAGACCCGAACCCAGACCTTCTTTCGGATAATGCTAGAAGGTGGAAATGCTAGGCACTACACCACTGTGCGGACCCAATATATCCCCCACTCACTTACTTACTCACTCACTCACTCACTCACTCACTCACTCACTCACTCACTCATTTGTGAAGCCATTTAATCCCACTAGGGTTGTGCCGACAACGGACGAAGACGGGTTAAACACTGAAAAGCTCACCAGACCATCACACATTGAAAAGCAGGTTTTTCCGTGAATGTGAGCAATAAGAGAGATTTGCAAAAAAAATCATTAAAAGTTTATGAAAGAAACGAGAATGCAACATGTGTGAAATGAGTAGAAAAGCAAAGCCGTAGATGCAGAACCCTTTCAAGTCGTGCAGCCGTGCTGACGATATTGAAGGAGATTGAGAATCTTGCACAAATTACTGCTTCTACCTACAGGACCTGCATTCTGTATTCAGAATCCTGCGCTCACTCGCTGCGACACTCACTTACACCTGAACACACACAAGTCCTCAATCAGCATGACATACTGTGGGTGACAGAAGCAGTAATGAAGAAAGAAACATGAAGCAGATCGAAATGAGAAGAAAAAAAGAAAAGAAAAAATGGTGATAAGTGATGAAAACTTAAATAGAAGGGATGGATGTCTGAGACTGTAATGAATAAAGGCAGGTAGAGAGGTTCATGAAGGAAGGAGGAGTATTTTCCATGAAACAAATTTCTTCTAGGTTTCCTCTTTACTTTCCTTATGTATTTTCATTGACCATTGACACTTTTATACTGTTTCATTTTCCTTCTCTTCATTGGTGTGCTTTTTTCACCTTATCTCACTCGTCACATGTAAGAATGTAGTCAAATGTTTCTACAACAAGTCTAAGCCGTCCATACATCTCTCTCTCTCTCTCTCTCTCTCTCTCTCTCTCTCTCTCTTTTCTATGTATGTATATATTTATCTTTCTCTCTCTCTTGCTCTCTCTCTC
>JBCNYG010000003.1:11283345-11294241 GCA_039654305.1 Porochilus rendahli | reverse complement strand
TGTTGTTGTTTATTTGTGTTGTTGTGTTATAATTTATTTTTGAATCTGTGAAGCAATACAATAATAATAATAACACCAACATAAATAATAATAATAATAATAATAATAATAATAATAATAATAATAATAATAATAATAATAATAATTACTGCTGTCCCCCCAGTGCAGCTAACTGGGTTATCAAATGCGCGCCATGTCTCTCACTGTCTACAGTGAGAGGCATGTAAAAGAACCACTGCTGTCGTTGGTAAAGAGTAGGCCACTGGATTGCCGTCAGCATGTTTCTACCCTGAGGTGGCCTAGTTAGCTGTCCAGGGTGTACTCTGCCCTCGCCCAGAGTCGACTGAGATGGGTGCCAGTCTCCCTGCAACTTTAATTAGGAATAAGTGGTTCAGAAAATGAATGAATGAATGAATAATAATATTAATAATATTAAAAATGGGGCGGCACAGTGGTGCAGTGGTTAGCATATCTGCCCCACAGCAGGAAGGCTTGGGTTCAATTCCCAGGCTCGGGTGTTTCTGTGTGGAGTTTGCATGTTCTTCTCATGCTTGTGTGGGTTTCCTCCGGGCAAGGTACTCCGGTTTGCTCCCACAGTCGAAAAACATGCACTGTAGGCTAATTGGCTATTCCAAATGCCCCTAGGTAAGGATGTGAATGGTTGTTTGAGTGTTGGCCCTGCGATGGCCTGGTGACCCGCGTCCAGAGTCAGCTGAGATGGGTGCCAGCCTCCCTGTGACCCTAATTAGGATTGGTTTAGAAAATGAATGGATGAACAATAAAAATAACTGATAAAAAAAACTAAACAACAACAACAACAATAATAATTATAATAATAAACGAAATAATCTAAAAACATTCAGAGCTTTTTCAGCAAAACAACCTTTAATACACTACAAAAAACATACATCATAAAAAAAACTGGTGTGTACATACAATATATCTCTTCGCTATTATCGTTGCTGTGAAGAATGGGCAAACTCCCATGCGCCAAGCTCCTATACACATACCCTGGGAGTACTTCACAAATACAAGTATACAACAAATGCATGTTCAACTGTAAAAATACCAACGGCTTGAAAACCTTTGCAAACCATTGTATATCTGAAATATTGCTTTGTTGTAAACCTCCATCTTTGTGTATCAGCATTCAGTCTGATCTGCTTTATTCAATAATGACTCAGGAGAGTGAAACTTAGATGTTTAACGTTGATTAATGCCACTGATGATTATATCTGTTTCATAGATTATGAAACTAGCCTATAACATCTGATGTGTGCAAGCGATGTAGATAAGGCAAGCTCCTGTTTTGCTATGAGACTTAGCAGCCCTCAATATGACACACACAATACATCTCAAGTATCACAAGTAGGCAGGCCATCAACAAGGAAGAATCCGCTGTATATATGAATTGGTGATCGATGTAAATAGTGTAAAAAAAAATTTTTTTAAATGTGTGGTACATTTTTATTTTGTATGTTTTATTAATAGGGTGGCATGGTGGCATAGGGCTTAGCATTCCCACCTCACAGCAAGAAGGTCCTGGGCTCGGCGGCGGTGTTTTTGTGCGGAGTTTGCATGCTTACTCTGTGCTTGCATGGGTTTCCTCCGGGTACTCCGGTTTCCTTTCACAGTCCAAATACATGCACATTAGGCTAACTGGCTGTTCCAATTTGACCATTGGTGTGAGTGTGAATGAGAATTTTTGTGCGTGTTGGCCCTGCGATGGTTTGACGAGCTGTTTAGGGTGTACCTCGCCTTCGCCCAGTGTTGACTCAGATAGGCTCCAGCCTCCCTGTGACCCTAATAGGATAAAGCAGTTCGGTAAATGAGTGAGTGAGAATTAGAAAACAAATGCTTAAACCACTGTTGAATAGCATCGCTAATAATTTTATTATTTGTGCTGGCATGTGTGTTATCTTCTGGCTTTTTCTTGAGGCTGTGTCAGATCTAAACCTGCTGCACTCTGATATCATCGTACACCCTTCCAAACGGCTGTATATTATGATTGTTTTCTCTCTGTTTCTATGTGCGCTCTTTTTTTCACTGCCTGATTTGATGCCAGATCCTGACACATTTCTTCTCTCATGACTCTTCTAACCCTGACCTGCCTGACTCATCGTAATGCCCTTCTCCTGCTTTCTCGTTTTCTGTTGGTGTACATGGTTCCACATGGATACCCTAAAGACAAAGGCACCTCTGAAAAACAGTTCATGCCCAAGACTCGCCTTTTCTCAGTGGATTATCAGGTTCATGTTGCTTTGCTACCAAAAACTGTTGTCATAATCTTTTAACATGCACTTCCTGATTATTTAGTCTGCTGATGATGCAGTGTGACAACATGTTGGCTGGTGATTAAAAAAATGTCGACTACAATGCAAAAAAAAAAAGAAAGAAAAAAAAGGAACCATGGTTTTTTCTTTTTTTGGTAAAGGACAGGCTCTAATGTGCATTAGTATTGAGCACGTACATTCTCACCATAGTCTCGAAAACACACACACTCTCAAGGAACTGTCTATAATTAAGCCTGTTCACATACACTTATTAACAGATAATTAAGTCTCAGTTAAATGGATTAGCGGAGTCTATGAATGGTAAGTGTTGTTTATCATCTTCACCATCTTTTATTGTTTTGTTTTAGTATTAAAATGCTGATATCCAGTTACCAAGTTCTGTAAATCCTGTAACAGGATATTAGCACAAAAATTAAAATGTACCATTTTTATACTCAGGCACTTGTGTTTTCCTGGTTACTTACATCCAATTTTCATATAAATCCACTTATATGTAACCTGAATATGTTATTGTTATAATTTTATGCGCTTTTTAAAAACGGTATAACGTGTTGAAAACTTGGGGCCGTTGGTATAGTGGTTAGGGTGCTGGGCTCATGATTAAGAGATCATCGGCTCAGATTCTCATTAGACCCCCAAGACCCCTGGGCAAGGTCTTAACCAAAGTTGTGCCTCTGTCCACCCAGCAGTCCCCTCCAGGAGCTTGAGCTCTTAGTTGGCTCATACTAAGGAAACCGGGGATAAGCTCCAGCCCAACAGACTTTACCTTTGTAAACTGCCATGGCTTCTGCTTGGACTCTTCTACACCTAATTCATAAGCAGAAACAGATTATATATATCGATTTAGGAACTGCCCGAAAGCGGCGCTCCCGATAGGGATCTCTTAATAGGTGTCCGAGCCTGGGTTTGCTTTTTACTGCCTTTCTGATTTCCTGCTTTCATTTCAATCACCAGTCTTATTAGTTTTATTATTATCCTATCATGAGCCTCTGTTCTGTTAAGCTTCAGATTTCACTGTTTGCTCCACAAACATTTATTTTCTGTCTGCCTACCTGAGTTAGACTGTGTGTTTTTTATTTTGCGCAAGTCTGAGTGGTAATGTATGAGCCTCTTTATTTTTCTGGTAAAGGTTTCATTATAAATCATATATATTTTTTAATTGCTGCAAGTTAATGATATATAACGACCAATCAGCCTCAGATTGGTGCCATGGCAGTCTTATTGGGTTTCCAGTAGTGGGTATGTGTAGTCACTGGACAGGACACGGGGCAACCATGGGTCAACCACAGAACAACTATACTCTGTGCTCTGCTCTGGAGCTGTGCCAGAAATTTGCAATATGCTTTCTCAATAAAATGTAAAAAATTTAACAAACTACATTAATAAATAAATAAAACACAATAAAATGAAGATAAATTAAATTAAATTAAATTTTATAAAATATAATGAAATAAAATAACAATTAACGGTGCCCAATATGTGATTTTAAGTTGCCATTTGTATAAACCTTTCTTTCTGATCTCAACCACTGTTTAATATCTTAATTTTCTTAACTCTGCCTTTTATACTTCGGAGTGCCTCATTATTGATGATATGCTATCTTGGGATTTATTCCCTAAAGGCGAATGCTCTACAAAATCGAAACATGAGCAAGAATGCGCACTAAAACAACATTTTTATGGTTTATTTCTTGCATTTTTTTTAATCATGAGAGACGCAGTTGAACTTGGAATGCATGTGTAAGCAGGTGTACAAGAGCTGTGTAACATTGTCTTTTTAACTAGCTATACTATATGGAAACATAAAGAAAAGCAAACTAAAACAAGATATTTATACGTAATTTTTACATATTTTAACTGTAACAGAAGCAGGTCAGGTGGATTCTCCAAGAAGAGCTGACAGTGTCTGTTTACAGAGTGCGCCCTTCCAGTGTAGTATATAATTAACCCTCAGATATTCTGAGATTATGACTTTGATTCTTTTAAAATTTCTTTTTAAGACTTACGAGGGCACTGTACTTTATATATTTGGGGAGAAACCGATTTCACATTCATTCATTCATTCAATCATTTGAGGAACTGTTAAGGTAGGGTGGTGGGGAGGCTGGAGACTATCTCAGCCAAATCTGGGTGAATGCAGGGTACACCCTGAGCCGCTCATATACCAACACACCAACACACAAACCATTCACACTCTCACTGACACCTTGGGGTAACTTGGAACAGCCAGTTCACCTATCATGCCCAACACAGAGAACTTGAAGGCGAGGTACACCCCAAACCACTTGCCAGACGGGTGCAGGACCAACCCCCAAATGTACAAGTCTTAGGACTGTGGGAGGAAACAAGAGTACCCAGAGGAAACCGAGGTGAACATTGAAACTCCAAATAAAAACGTTCCACCGAGTCGACGACTCGTGTGAGGCGCACGTGTTAACCACTAAGCCATGCTGCTGACCCCCACTTTTTCTCAGTTTGAAGCGACCTTGTGCTTTTACAAGTGCATGACGGGAAAGGACGGGGGATTAAGTGCGTCAGGGTGTTTCCCCTTTTACAGTCTTCAGGCTTTATACCTATTCATTTCCAAACTAAGAATATACATTTCAGCACTGATACACCACTAAAACTGGATAATGCTGAAATATAGCTGGAAGAAGAACAGGCTCAGTGATACTGGTATTTGTTCGCTTTGTTCTTATTTCTTTCTTCTCACTTTCTCACACTTTTATTTTCCGTTTCAGTTCTTCCTACCTCTGGCGAGTTACAGAAAGGGGAAATCCTCTGACCCCGTCCTATTCCAGGAAGTCACAAACCTCTGATGTTGTGTACGACAGGAAATCTATCGCGTCTAGACTTAAAAACAGGCTGTAAGATTAGTTCTGTAATATTTCTTTAATGCGCTATAATAAGTCGCACGTTATTGTTTACCGTGCAGCTTGATCCGCGTCGTCACGTGGTTAACAACGTCATGATGCGCTCGAATGGAGCGAAGCACGCGCTGGATTTACCGTTAGTGTCACTGTGGGGCACGTTGATGCAACACTTACCCCACACACTCACATATGACGGAAGGAGGGATGTTTACTGAACTTTTTGGGTGTAAGGATCACTGAGATAAGAAACCCTTTCTATTCATTTGGATTAATATGAATAATTGTATGTATGTATGTTGTTTGTTTTTGTTATGAGAACATTCATTATTACTCTGGTTTATTATTTCATGACAACTGCAATAGTCCAACTCTATATCCTGTTCTACATTGATGTTTATTGTGGTGAATGTTAATTAATATGTTAAACTATTAACTATGTGTTTACTATGATGCTTGATTGTAAACCAAGCTGTCACATGGCTGTTTATGATGTGTTTGGTATAAAATAAATAATGAATATTTAATTAATAAGTTTATTATAGTATTAGAATTAAAGCAGAACTATATACTATAGGGGTGTCAAGCCCATTTTCACTGGGTTTCTTGCTCTCCAGTAAAACACTGAACATCCATGTCAAAAATGGGCGTGAAATGAAATCCGCATGTAAAAATGATTAGTTTAGGTATTTGTTCTCTTTGCCTTTTTTTCACTTTCCTTTTCTGACAGCAATAAGCTAGGTTGCAATCTTTCTTGAGTCATGAATGACTAGCTGTTTATTTGAAATAGGTTGAGCAAGGATGATGAATTAGGTTTCGTGGTAATGGATGATGCAAAACATGTCTGATAATCATATTCTATAAAAGCTCTCGCGGGCCACATGAAATGAGTTAACGGGCCGGATTCGGCCCACAAACCTTGAGTTTGGCACCTATGCTTTAAAGAGAATGTTTCATGGCTGTTTCATCTGTCGGTATGTGTGCAAACCAAACAATTATGCCTTCAATCCAAAAAAGTGCTGTTTGAAATTTTAAAACCAGTTCGAATGTGATAAGTTTTACACTGGGCCCGGTTCACGGACCCAGTAGTGCAGGGGTGTTGAAGTCATTTTTACGAAGGGCAACATCACTAAGTTTCTGGGTTATGAAGGGTTGAATGATCAATCAAACTTTTTTCAAAAAGGGCAACCGTTAAACCTGCATTGCCATATCAGTTCTTTATGCATTTGTCCTCTTTTACTTTATTCCTTTTTGCTTTGGACATTCATTCATTCATTCATTTTCTGAACCGCTTATTCCTAATTAGGGTCGCTGGTGCCCATCTCAGCCGACTCTGGGCGAGGGCGGGGTACACCCTGGACAGCTCGCCAGGCCATCACAGGGCATTATTATTATTATTATTATTATTATTATTATTATTATTATTATTATTATTATTATTATTATTATCCATTTATTTATCCTGTTATCCATTTCATTTCGTTTTGTAGGCTGCTTAATCCTGATTAGGGTCGTGGCGAGGGTGGCGCCCATCTCAGCTGACTCTGGGCACCCAGGACAGCACGCCAGGCCATAATCATTGCCATCATTTTTATTTCTCTTAAAATCATATGCCTTGTTCTGTTTTTTTAACACCTGATCTCACAAGTTATGCATGTGCAAAATCGTTCATCCTAGATGAGCAGTCTTACATTGTTACTCTGTACATTGAACATGAATTAATCTCAGATACATCTCAATGCCACAATGATAGCATCTAACACGGAATCGCCGTTGTCATTTTTATGTTGTTTGAGGTGTTTTTCCAGGTTTTGAGTGTGGGATTTTTTGGAAAAAAATAAAATTAAATGCAGCGCCAATTTCCAGGTGCGTGTGCTGACAAGAAACCAGGAATATTTTTATCCAGCCTAAACAGTAGGCCACCATGCAATGCACCCACTGCAATACAATAAAAAAATAATAACTAGAAGTTCTCGTAGAGAAGTGGAGTGCTGTGAGTAGCAGTTAATCCAGTCTATATAGTCTGCTTGTACGTGTTTTGTTTATCCACACATAAATCGAGTCGTCCATGGAATTCTGAGAGGGCTAATGAGACCAACCAAAGTATCGAGTCTCCCAAGGAGTTCTGGGAGTGCCACCGAGCCCAACCAAAGTAGCTGTCTCATCAGCTCACCCTTTAAACATTCATTTATTTGTTTAAACAGCACAAACAGCTCATGACAGTCGGGGATTTCTGGGTTTATTGCAGAGTTTTTTCCATTATATGCTTCATATTCTCTTATTTTGTGACACTCACCTGTTTGGTTCCCTTTTTTTTTCTTCTTTGCAGTTTAAATTTTGTTTTTATAAGCAAACCAATTTTTCTAAATCTAATCTAAGTTAATCTAAACTGATACTATCTGTTTGCTTTGTTTAATTTGAGACAGAACCGTATCATATGCAATGTTTGGAGTCTATTTTGAACCCAAAATGCCTTTTAAACACAGTTTAAAGAACAGAAAAGTAATGTAAAATAAAATGTGATGGTGTGTAATGGTATATCCTGCATTGGCTCTCATTACTTCTCACCCGTTCACTTGTGTTATTTCAGCAATATTTCTGTCTTGAGTCCTTTTCCCTTAAAACCTTTTGACTGCTTTTCTTATTTATATTACGCCTTCATTTATTTCATATAATGATTCTTGCTGGCATTTTCTAAGAAAGCCATAATATTTGGGCCACGGTTTCATCCAAAAGTCACAGAGCTCAAATCCTCAGAGCTTTATCATTTCCAGTATATGCTGCCATCTAGTGACATTTTGAACTGTTTATCTGGTAATGACCTTCGTCTAGTCTAAGGAACAGGACAATTTCTGGCATCAGTGTCTGGCTTCCAGCCACATAACTAGTCAATATTTCCCTGAAAGAAACATGAGATCTGAATGCTCACTGGAGCTAAGCCACCTCATATGTTTTCTTTTGCCTTTTCTGCGCCCAGTCATGAAGATTTGTCCTGGAGCCTAAATAGTTGAGGGATACACGGGTGATTTATAACCGTGCAGAAGGCCTATTGTTTAATCTGCTGAATTACACTAGCAGACGCCACAAACATTTCCGCCAAATCCAAACGCTTCCTAATCATGATGAATATGCTGAGGCTTCCAATTTGAGACTTGTTGCACTAAGATTTGTGTCCTTGTTAAAAGTATATCCATCATCCTTTACTACAAAAACCATTAAAAAATCCATTCATGAGTATAAACTAACAAAACTGCACAGAAATTCAATATAATACCAAATAGCACTTATTACCAGGGTTCAAGTTGAAGAAATCAAAGATTAAAGAACCCAAAGTTAAGCACACACACACACTTATGAGCTGGGTCCTAACTACATGGTCCAAACAGGAATCATGACTGAATGTGTTTAACCTGTTGCTGGTCTGGTAACTCTAAATTACCATTCTAGGTGTTAATGATTGAGTGAAGGTCTGTGTGTGGTCCTGCAGTGCACCAATGGTTTCTGGGATGAATATCTCCCACTGAGCAACCCTGACTAAGATATACTGCTTGCTGAAGATGAATGAAAGGACAAAGGGAGGAAGAAAGCAAAGTAGACATTTTTTTATTTAAAGGAGCAGTTTGTAAGTTTAAAGCTTCTTGCCCAATAAATGTATAAATAGGAGCCAAAACCACAAGCCTTACTGCCTAACTTACTCTGGAATTGTCAATTGCCTTTACAGTAAAGAGGGTGAACAGAATTATTAAAACAAAACCCTGAAACAAATAAAACTAAAAATAAAAGATTTACTGCATGGATTCATTTGGCAGGACAGTGTACTCAAGATGCTTCTGACATAAAAAGATTGTTATATTATTTTATTTTATATTATATTATATTATATTATATTATATTGTCTTTGTATGGAACTCAAACTTCAAAGAATCCGAATGTGAACTTATTTTATTTATTTTTAAAGATTGTTTGTTTGTTTGTTTTTTGGGATGGGTTGTTTTGTTTAATTGTTTGTATGTTTTGTGTTTATACATGGCCGCATGGTGCTGACTCAAAGCATGAAAATGCTGGGTTAAAGTTCCAGGCTTGGGCGTTTCCATATGGTGTTCTCCCTGTGCTTGCGTGGGTTTCCTCCAGAGACCCTCATTTTCCTCCCACATTGCCCATTAAGTGAACTGGCTGCCCCAAATTGATTCTGGGTGTGAGTGTGAGTGTGAATAGTTGTGTGTGTTGCACTTTGACGGCCTGGCAAGCTGTTCAGGGTGTACCCCGCCTTCGCCCAATGTCGGCTGAGATAGACTCCAGCCAGAGTAAGTGAGTATTTATACATCATGGTCGATTTTATTTCCGTCTGATTGTATTTAAATGGATATAATAATATAAATAATATAAGTTATTCCAATACAAGTTATTATTGAATGGTTCGTGTTAATTTATTGATTCATTAATTCATTATCCATGTCACTTATCCTGTTCATGGTTGCAGGAAAGCTGGATCCAATCCCAGCTGTCTCTGGGTGAAAGGCGAGGTACACCCTGAACAGCTCTCCAGTGCATTACAGGCCCAAGATTCATGTTTATGTTCATCACCAAAAAAAGGTATTTTTACTTTATTTTGTTTTATTTTATGTTGTTTTTTTATGTTAGGCTAACTCATAATTACAGTTTCAAATCATGTAATTTAGCAACATACAATTTACTTGAAATTAACACCCTTCCACTCTTGAGCAAAGGATGGTGGGTAAATGACACGCCATGCTTGTTCTTGTACTTGTTTTGCTCTGTTATTTCCTCTAACAATGCTTTGTGTGTGTGTGTGTGTGTGTGTGTGTGTGTGTGTGTGTGTGTGTGTGTTCATGCATGTGTGTGTGTGTTCATGCGTGTGTGTATGTGTGTTCATGTGTGTGTGTGTGTGTTCATGTGTGTGTTTAATTATAGATAATATTGGCCTCTGAGTTTCTGAGCACTCTCCCAACTGCCTTCTCCCAAGAGTCCTGCTGCTCATGTCGCCACCCAGTAATACAGAACAGCAATATCTCTCTTAGAGATTCTCTCTAAAACCAGGGCCAAACTCAACTTGGCACGGAGATGTAAAGACAACTCAGGTCAGGTCTTTACAGTCACCTCTAATAGCAGTGAAAGCATAGGGAAGTCTTCCCATGACTGTGTGGAGCTATCAGCCACAGGCATTATATCTAATCGTGCAATTATTGCTTTAATTCTCCTGCTATAACAACCTTGATGAGAAATACTAAATTACTAAATCACCAAAATATAGTAGACTGAAATATGGCCCTTTATGGCCCAAGGTGGCCTAAAAGATCTTATTTTGTATATAATATTTTAAAGCTGTAGGGAAAGCATGCTTGTATTTTTCATGGCGCATTCATTCGAAGACTTTCATTGTAGTTTCTGACTAATTTTAATTTCTATTACTGATACTATTTATTAAGTTAAATAAACAACTGAATAACTCACTCACTCATTTTCCAAACCGATTAATACAATTAGGGTAATGGGGAGGCTGGAGAATATCTCACCCTACAGGGTGTACCCTGAACAGCTCACCAGACCATCGCAGGGCCAACACGCACTCACTCAACCATTTACACTCACATACCCAGATAGGGGCAATTTGGAACAGCCAGATAGATAGATAGATAGATAGATAGATAGATAGATAGATAGATAGATAGATAGATAGATAGATAGACTGACGGACTGATTGATTGATTGATT
>JBCNYG010000003.1:11161837-11175825 GCA_039654305.1 Porochilus rendahli | reverse complement strand
AAATGAATAAATAATCGAGCACAATATTTTTGTCTCATTAAAAAAAAAATTTAACACTTTTGAGGCATGTGTAAAAAATCTGTAAAAAAATGTGTAAAAAAGCAAGTGTATTTAAATGTGCTAGTGAAAACATAAGGCGTTACTGAACATCATTCCATTATATATCCCAACATCCCAACAGTGGGATGTGCACTTGGCACCTAACATCCACTTACACAGGATTCAGGACCTCATTCAAACATGCACCACAAAAGCATACACAATGGGAAACAAATATACCGTATGAGATATTTCATTGGCTTCCAGGTTGTGCTTGCCCATATCTTTGGACCGAGGGAAGAAACCCAAGCAAGCTCGAGGAGAACATGCAAACTCCACACTAAAATACCCAAGCACCGGACGGGTAGCCAGGACCTTCTTGCTGTGAGGTGGACAAGCTAACCACTATGTTACTGTGCCTCCCTAAAAAATTGTTTCATGGTATTAATAACACCTTTTGGAATAATGATGGAAATGGAGCTTCACATTACACTACACTGTTGTTGTTTAATCTACTTGAACATCATAGCTGCTTGTATTTTCTTCCTACCTATGGACTTACTTTCCATCAAGGCATATGTCAATGTGATGAAGGTGTGTATAAACTGGAACACTAAGAGAAGAAATGGTGAAAAACACGGAAGAAAACAAACCGGGCAAATCCCAACCAAATTCTACACCAGTGTGCAGAATGTCCTTTTAAGAATGCTTTACTCATCAGACTTTGTGTCTGTTATGCTACAAGAGCTGAATACCATGTTGAATGCAGATTCTTTCTGTGTAGAATAATCAAGTTTGTTTCCAGTGAGCACAGCGGATTAGAAAAGGATGGCTGAGGAAACGGAAATGTTTCGAGAGTCATGCTGTCGTTCTGAAAACATGAGAAAATGTTTTGCATCATGCTGTTGGAAGGATCAAAATCTGACAATGGTAAGAGGAATGCTGGATTACGGAATATGATCTGAATGGCACAAACAACATTGCAATCCAAGAAGAAATCCCTTGGGCATGTGATGGTATAGGAACATAATCAATGGCAGGGTGATGTAAGGCAGGCCGAGATAAAGCGGAGTTACTCTCATAGGAAAAAATTCAACCGGAATATATTTTTTTTCTATAAGTTAACTTACATCACAGACTTTTTAGTTAAAATGTGTAAGGGTAGTCAACAGAAAGCATACAGTTTTAAGAAGGGCAGTACAGAACAAGAAATTTGATTTCAGATATATTAACATAAACATCAGCTGGAATGATGAGTAAAGTAAGAAAAGTGTTTTGACAATTTATTTTTGAAAGAAAATCATCAAAAATGTTAAAAATGGATAAGGAGGTGTAAATGAAATCAACCTTATTTATGAATGGAATTCCGCAGGTCATCACTTGCATCTTTCTGTTTTTGCTGAGGTACACATGCTACTTCTGACATATCAGTAATCCTGATCCGTCTGATTTCTGAATCCTGACATCTGTCCTAATGTCCTATTACTGGTTCTCATCTTAGAAACCCCTCATTCCTGCTCATGATCCATATGGACATAAGTAAACAATCAGAAAATGACCTCACGGCTCCTCTCAAGATTTCTTCGTGTTTACTAAGGGAGTTTTCTATTTGCCACCATCGCCATGAGTATGTGTATATTTTGTAGTTTGTTTTTGCTATGTATATAAAGCTATTTTGTGACAATGTCAATTATAAAAAGTGCTATAGCATTAAAAATGTATTTGAATCAGTCCCAGAGGGCACAGGGGGAGGAGGGTGCACAGTCTATTAAGTGATGCAAAATTAGGCCTATATTTAGCAGTACTTATTAAGGAAGACATAGAAGGTGCTATCAGCATTAGTTTCTGTACAACATCATGTGCTTAGAAAACAGGCCAGTATGAATGGGAAGACTAGTTCTTTTGTTATAAAGATGCTTTCAGGGCTCAGAGTTCAAAAGTGAGCCAAGGGGTGGGAGTGACAGGATGGCACACACCTAGTGCTAATGTGCATATATTATTTTCAAATCTACCCTTTAGGCTAATTTTTAACACCCTAGTTATAATGATGGTTGTTTTGACAGCACTGTTCTTTCAGCATGGACCTGATAGTATTTACGTTTCTGTGAGGTTCGAATAACTCATTAAATAAGCTACTTATTACTGCAGTCAAAAGTCATAATCCAAGTCCACTTTTACATCCCTTCATTAATGATAGACTAGTAAAACTGCACCTGCACCTTTTCATTGCTTTAAAATGGATTTATCCGGTTGTCATAGCAACAAAAAAAAAGTGAAAAGAGAAAAAAATATATTTATTGATACAGGGTCATGTATGGGGTCAGTGTTTCTGTAACACTGTAAAGCAGCATCAGAAGGTTTATTACAGCAAAATACTGCTCAGCAGATGACAAATGGCTGAAGTCATAACACTGTCTTGGGCTTTGTTGTCAGGTTTACAAAGATTGCTGTGTGTGTACGCCTCAGAGCTCCAGTTCAACGTTCACATCCATCTTGTTCTTATAGGGCTCAAGTACAGGTTTAACCTCCTCGTTGAGAAATCTGGCAACCTGTGAGACAGAGGGAGATCAGACACCCGTGTGATGTGGCAAAGCTCAGAAAATTAATTAAAATACAAAATGCCTTAAATGGACCAAATCTTATAGTGCATAAAGACTACAGTGGCAAGAAAAAGTAAACAAGCCCTTTGGAATTACAAACATTTATGTGGAAATGATTCTTAAAAGGGGATTAAATCCCAACCTCAAAAAAGCTTGCATACATAGTAGGGGTGCCGTAAAAAAAAAATCGATTCACGAATCAGGATTTTTATTTATTAGCATTCTGAATCGATTAAAATTTTCAAGTATCGATCTTTAAAAACACGTTACTCACAGCGTGTACTGTTTGTCCAGACATGGCCTCTGCCGTGAATTGTTCCAGTGAGTGGTGGGTACAGAACTAGCATTTAGCCTACAGCCAGCGCTGTCTTTGCTGAAGGCAAATGTTTGGGTGCACTTCGGATTTTCCGTGTATTAAGGAGCTTGACATGACATGCGGTGTGCATAGTCTGCAAAATAAAAGTCAAGTATTTCGAACATTTTAAATCCCCGAGCCCACATCTTACGCAATCACCCGGAGCTAAAAGAAACGGAGCAGCAGGCATGACCAACTCCTGACCAATGCACACTCCATTACTTCACTAAACTCCCAACCAACTCTGAACCAGAAAAGCAGATCAGAACATCTACAAACCTGTTGTCTAGTAATATAATCTCTTTCTTTCTTATAGAAGAGTTGTTCCTAGCTTATATAAGAATGTAGGTTCTTTGTAGAAATTTGCAACCTTTGTTTGTAATGATTATGAATCAAACATACGTTTTGAATCGAGAATCGATTCTGAAATGAATTGTCACCCCAAAAATCGGAATCGAATTGAATTGTGAGTTTCACATATGGGAATATCAGACCCATATGTAGCTTCTTCCAAAGTTGGTGCCACAAAGTTAAAAGCACACAATTGTGCAGAATGTCTTCATCTGCTGTTGGGTTACAATTTCCCTTCACTTGATCCAAGAGACTCAAACCTGTTCTAACACGACCGTCCTCGCCTGCAAACACAGAGAGCTCCATAAAGACATGCCTTACCAAGGTTAGAGAGGGAGAATGTGAGTCGCTTGCACAGAGGATGGACCTCAGCCCCACTGAACACGTTTGGGATGAACTAGAATGCTAAGTAACCCAGGTGTCCCCGTCTGACATCAGTGTGACCCTATAAAGTGACCTTTATAATGCTCTTGTGGGTGAAAGATCACAAGTCCCTACAGCCTACACTCCAAAAAAACTGTCTGCATAACTTTTTCACTGCTCTACTACCACATGATTGGCTGATTACATAACTGCATGTGCTAGTGTTCTATATGTTTATATACGTTTGCATGCTGTATATTTTACCACAGGAGTAAACTGTTGACACTTTTGGCTGTGATTGGGTGTTCGCGATCCCATTAAAAGAAACACACTGCAAATACTCCTGGCCAGGTCTTTGGTCCAGATTTGTGAAAGAATCAATGGAGACTGAAGGAAAGACGTTCATATAATGGAGGGTAGGTGCATGAACCTGTTGTGGGGCTCGGCCAATGAAGGTCTTAGGGTCCAGGAGAGAGTCTAAATTATTATGTATAGGAGCAAAGTAGGGGTCAGCCTGCACTCGAGCCAGGAAGTCATTATCTCCTCCTTCCTGTTTCACCACCGCCGCAGCCTGCTGAGACAACACCCGGATCTTCTCATGGCAATCCTGCTCACATGGGCAGACAGATGTACAAAAAAAATGAACATTCTTAAATCAAAATCAACATCTCCAAAAATAGAACATGAGAACAAACCTGTCTGTGGCTATAAAAGAATAGGTTCATACCTGCCTGTTCCCTCCTTCCTTCACCATAGCCATGATGATGTTCTCAGTGGCCATGAAGGGCAGCTCGTGACGGATGTGCCTCTCGATCACCTGCAGAGAGCACCAGAAATGTTAGACTAACAGCAAAGCAGATGGTGGAAAAAAGCACAGACAAAAACATAGCAATGTTTGAGAATGGGAAGGTTTTCAAAGCATTTCATTTAAATAATTTAGACTGTAATTCAAACTGTACACACAAACACACCTTAGGATAGACCACTAGACCCTCAGTGACATTCTGTATGGTGCTGAGGATGATGTCAGCTGTAAGGAATGACTCGGGCAGAGAGATTCTCCTAAAAGCACACACACACACACAAGTATTTTTTGTCATTTTTATTTTGTAAAGGTTTTCTGTAGCTAGAACTAAATATAAATAGGATATAATAAACAGAGGGAATTCGGGATAATGCGTGATCACCTTTCGCGTGAGGCACGCACAAGGTACTGTGAAATGACAAATTTCGTTCTGCAGGAAATTGTGTGTATGTGTATCTATGCAGTCAGGAGTGCGTGCTTGGTCCTAGTAAGTTATTACCTTTCATGTGAGCTCCATATTGCTCAGGTTATTATTACTAGATTACTTTGAGAGATGATGGAAATTGTATTAAAGAAAAGTAATAACAGTCATTACATTAACATAGACATGAACTTTCCAAAAGGTCTAACGCAACGATCTAATTGGATCATTAGAAGTTCCCACAGTCCAAAGACATGCACATTAGGGGAACTCCCCAAACTCGAACCCAGGACCCTTTTGGCACCATGCCACCTATGTATGAAACATCATTAGTGTATTCCGTACCTGTTTGCACTGTCATCCAGAGTTCTTTCCAGCCACTGCACTGAGGCGGTCTGCAGTGGATCAGACACCAGTGCCACCAGGTGACGGGCCAGACTACAGCAGCGCTCTGCACGCATTGGGTTCCTCTTATACGGCATAGCACTTGAACCTGGATAGAAGAGAAAATAGTTGCATATCAAACTCCCAGATGTGTCTAAAAAGAACACACACAAATGCACACACACACACAGATGTTTAGTTTCACATTAAAAGTTCCAAGTTCACTTGCCTATCTGCTCTTTCTCAAAGGGTTCTTCAAGCTCTTTCAGGTTGGCCAGCAGACGGATATCAGTACAAATCTAGGCACAGAACACAAACACACATTAGCTCTTACTGAAGCAATGCAAATTATGACAGCTGAAGAGTCTCTATCACCAGGGTACAATATTACACTACAGCAAGGTTACTGACTGATGCAATGTTTCAATTCACACATTGCCAAAAGTACACCTCGATGCAGTACATTACAGCCATTTGTCTGCATCATACTAAAATACTTTCTTACCTATTTTTAAAACAAATTACTTGACATTGTGCATGTTTGTGCGTTTCCCGCATCCTTGGTTACTATTTTCACCCAAGTTGAAAGCCCTGCCCTGTCTGTGCCACATGTGGCCAAGACTGCAAGCACTGCAAGCGCGCAGTGCTGTGCACTCAAAATCTTTACTGTTTTGAGTCCATAATCCAGGTATTACTAATGCACCACATGCTGATAAACTTCAGTGTGAACATACTTATACACGCAAAACAGCAACTACAAGTGTTCATGCATGCGAATTAAGACACAGCACAGCAAGTGACAGTTTATAACATGATTACTGATCAGTCTCTTAAATGCCTGTACAGTCGGGCAAATAAAATGAGGCAATTTCTTAGAAATATGAAATGTATAAAGAGGTTTTTGTACACGTCTTGTGAATATCATGAAAAATGCTTCACTGAAGGTGAAACGCAGTTGTGTGTATGTGTGTCTATCTGACCTTGTGTACAGTGGCTCCCAGGCTAGCCAGCACTGTCAGAGAGTCGATATCCACTTTACGGCTGTATGTCTGCCCAGTCACCAAATACGACCTAAAACAGGACAGTGACAACAAGATGCATCAACTGAACCCGGAATCTCTCTCTCAATCTCTCTCTCTCTCTCTCTCTCTCTTTTATTTTATATATTTTTTTATAAATACCAATTACCTGGTACCAATGTAGATTATAATTTATTTGTTTGAAGAAACAGACTCATACCTGCACATGTCCAGAATCATACTCACTTATTAAATCCAGCCATCTCAGTCACCTT
This sequence comes from Porochilus rendahli, assembly GCA_039654305.1. Classification (NCBI taxonomy): domain Eukaryota; kingdom Metazoa; phylum Chordata; class Actinopteri; order Siluriformes; family Plotosidae; genus Porochilus; species Porochilus rendahli. Next base: position 11,169,213 of record JBCNYG010000003.1, on the reverse strand, counting down.
TCTATCCAGCTCCTCCACCTGTTACAAAAAAATTTCAACAACAATGTTTGTCTGAAATCAGAAAATGCACTGTAACAAGTGAGAACCACTGAACACATGAACTGAAAAGAGTAAACTGTGTAATAACACCGATCAATCTGATCTCTTCAAATCAAAAAAAGAAGAAATAAATATATTCTGGATCGATGCTGCCTGTCAAAACACGTCAGAGACCAATTTACCTGCAGATAAAATACACAGAGCCGATTAATGATTTACTTTAAGATGTTTAAACACTATGTGAATTTTCACAATAATATTCAATCAATCATCTTGATGTTTATTACAATGTCGGTGTTTTCATATACATAAATATGTTGTATGGCAACGACAGCATACACGCTCTGACTGGTTAACGCATGGGCAATAAAACACATGTAAGCCAGTGAGTATCACACTGCAAGCTAGCCATTAGCTGTCATTAGTGTGTTATGATTTTCAGCAGCTTCCACAGGAAAGGAAACAAGCTGAAAACTACCCATCACAAATGAAGGAGACAGGATGAATAAACTGGATGAGGAGTTTATTGTGGACTAGCAACCAAAGAGATACAGAAAACACATGTGTGACCTTTGACACAGTGACCCTTGTGCATATAAAGTTTGTTCTGCGCTTTAGGCGTCCTAGCTGAGGGGATATGCCGTTCTATAGAATGACTATTTTATTTGCGTATGAACCCATGGGGGGAGGTTTGGGATCATCTTCCAGTGATGAGGATGGAGATGACAGGGAAGAGCGTCTCAGCGTCTCACTGCATGGTGCATCGTCTGTGATCAGGTTTCAGCCCCATATGGTGTAACTTAATTACACACATCAACATATGTAAATATATCATGTAGTACCACTGTGTATAAATATAACGTATTTACCACTTGAGGCAGGCTGGCTAAAATAAAAGGCTTTCTTTCTAGGCAGCATTTCGAGACAGTAATCCATGCCTTTGTTGCCACTCGGCTGGATTACTGCAATTCATTATGTCGGGGTGAGTGCGTTGGCCATCTCTCGGCTCCAGTTGGTGCAGAACGCTGCAGCACGTCTTTTAACTGGCACAAGAAAACACAAGCACCTGACTCCCATTTTAGCTTCACTCCATTGGCTGCCCATATATTTTAGGGTTCATTATAAAATTATTTTATTTGTTTTTAAATCCCTCAATGGTTTGGCCTCGGTGTACCTCTCTGAGCTTCACCAGGTCTGTATTCCTTCCCAGTCTCTCAGGTCAGCTAATCAACTGCTTCTGAGAGAGCCAAAAGCGAAGAGGAAGCTCAAAGGGGATCGGGCCTTGCAGCCCTAAAACTCTGGAACAACCTGCCTCAGCATATTAGACAGGCCTCCTCTCTGTCTGTTTTTAAATCCCATCTTAAGACCCACCTTTTCTCTTTGGCTTTTAACACTCAGTAGGAGGTTGATTTTATTTCAGTTTTTACCTTAGTTTATTGTCTTTTATCCCACTGAGTCTGTGGTTTTATTGTGTATCTACTGTGTTATTTATTGTATTTTTACTTTGCTGTGCAGCACTTTAGAAACTTAGTTTATTTAAACTAATTTATTTAAATCGCTATATCTACTCAAGCATCTATAAAAATAGTAGCTACATAAAGGGTGAAGTACAATGTAGATGCATGTATAAATTCAGGGTACAGTTCAGTACAATCTGTTAAAGTCATTAAATCATCCATGAATATTGACCCTTATGATTTCTTATTAATGTACAAACAATTAATGTATAAACAACGCTTCTGGAACATGTGAGTCGTTTCCTCAAACAGGGCGGAATCGACTCTGAAGCCTTTATATATACACCGTATGTAAATGTGAATCAGTGAATCGGTGAATCGAGTCTTCTCGGAGTCGGTTCCCAGCCCGCCCGAACGCTGTGGTTGTTATTCAGGTATACAGTCCTCTCGCGGGAATTTTATGCAGGCTTACTCCGTCCTCGGTGGACTTGTTAAAAAAATGCCATTGAGAATATATCTCCAGTTTTCTGGGTTTTTTTTGCAACTGAGGATCATTTTCAATCATAACAGACATGTTTACGCCCCCAACAGAACCAGGACCCAACTTTAAGAAGTGTAGGCTTAAGTGGTCTAGCCGTGATATGACATGTTATCAATTGAATATCTGGTATCAAGTCTGCAGTCACCACTGCTTTGAGAGTGTCAACATCTCCTACATATCTCTGCTCACAATTTGATATTTTGTGCACACCTTATCATGATCACCCTGGAAGAGCTGCAGGAAGCTGGCTTGGGTGCCTGTGGTACCTTTTACCCCTCGGAAACGCAGATCATCTCGAGCTCTCTGAAGGTTGCGCATGTCCATGACCATATCCTGCAGCCACAAACATGCTCGCTTGCCCACTGTAGTCAACTGAGCTGGCCTGGTAGAGGAAAAAAAAGACAAAGAAGGAGAGAAAATAACAATAATTTAAAAAAAGGAGCCAAATCCCAATTATATTTAAGTACTTGTACAGTACATAATAACATTAGCAGTGATGAGGAGAAACACACTCACTGGTAGTGGGTGAAGCCCAGAGTTGGCAAATCAGCATGCTTTTCTGCAAATTTAGACAATCTATCAATAACACGGGCCAACTGAGGGAAGAGAAGGCAAAAGAAAAGTTATATGTAGGACTGGTTGATCAATAACAGTATTATCACTCATTCCTTCTCACTCATTTGCTGAACTGCGTAATCCTACTACGGCCGTGGGGAGGCTGGAGCCTATCTCCAGGTGCACACCCTGAACAGTCTATCGCAGAGCCAACACACACACACCTAAGGAGCAATTTCAAACAACAAATTCACCTAATGTGCATGACTGTGGGAGGAAGCCCACACAAGCAAAAACTCCATACAGAAATACCCGAGCACGGGACTTGAACCCAGGACCTTCTTGCTGTGAGGCAGACATGCTAGTAATCACGACACCACTGTGCCACTCATGGTATTATCAGTGATTATTTATATCATAATATGTTTTACTGAGATGTGATGGACGGCTATGCTAATATTTAATGCTAATAAATTTTATAGATGTTATTTGAAGAATTAAAAAAAAAAGTTATTTTAAGTAAGAACAGCCCTCCTCTTTGCACCACACAAGCTGGATGTTCATTGTTTCTCACCTTCGGCAGCAGGATGTCAAATCCATCACGGAGCATAATCAGGTCCTGGTGAGAGAGAAGCAATAATATCAGTAAAAGTTTACTTATGAAAAATAGCTTTATAATTCTTCCCCATGGAAGCAGGTATAAACCCCGCTTACAGTATTGTCTCCAACGTAACAAGAAGTAGCACCCAGGTGGATGATGGGAGCTGCAGTAGGGCAGCAATGAGCGAAGGTGTGGACGTGGGCCATGACATCATGCCGAAGCTTGCGCTCCTCCTCGGCTGCCATAGCAAAGTCAATGTCCTCAATGTGAGCCTCCATCTCCCTCACCTGAGCATCAGTGATGGGCAGCCCCAGCTCCTAGAGTAAGACAGACAGAAAAATATCCCAGTCTGGTATAAAAATAAAAGACCTCACACCTGTAACAGAATAACTCTTTCAAAAATAAATGCCTGCCACATGCTTATAACAGTTTTACACTCTTATACAGTACTGTCACATGGTCTGAGCTCTGTGTGTGTGTGTGTGTGTGTGAATTAAAAAAAAAAATAAGAAAAAATGTAAATTATAAAAATGAGACCGCTAAGTCATAATAAGATAGTCATAATTATGAGTCAGAAGATCATAATTGTGAAATATTAAGAAGTAATTATGAATTAGTAAGTCTTGATTATAACTTGGCATTTCATATTTATGACTTAATAACTTAACCTAGCATCTCTAATTATGACTTGGCTATCTCATAAACATGACTTACAAACCAACTTTTTTCCCTATAGTAGTGGAAATGGGCTTCCATACATTTATAACGATTTTTTATTCCAGATGTAATTGCTTTGATTTGAAACAGAATGTATATTAACATACAATAGAGAGTATGGGCATGATGCAATTGTATGTGGAAATCATATCAGTAATACTCTGTCAATGAGTGGCACCATAATCGTTTATCTCAAATACAGCATTCCATAAACACACCCACAGAAAATGTTTGTGTTCATTTGACTGTACAAACAAACCCAGGAAGGAATCTTTTTTAAATGTTTATTATTTTCTTTTTTTAATTCATTTTCATTGCATTTAATTTTTATATAAAAATAAAAATATGGAAATATTAATTCCTGACCCCAGTATCTTAAATCAATCCAAATCGTGGATTGCGTTTACCTTTAAATGCATAATGTGTGTTTGCTGGAAGAGCAGGCCAAATGCCCAGGGACACTCAGTCTCTCTCCCTGACATTTACACACTGCATATGTGGTTATTTTAATCCACACATATACTATGTGCTACACATTTCTCTTTTCGAAGCAAACACATTACATGGAGGGAACCTTGCCTTATCCAAAGATAATTAGTATATAACTAGGAGCATAAGAGTCATGTGTTTAAACAGATTCTTCTGATGTCGCACTTTCACTAACAGATGAGCCAAGGTCATGCACATGGTCAGGCATTTTCTGCTGAATTAATAAGAGTGTGTGGTCTCCATTTCAGACTGAACTGATGCCAGTAATGATCTATAAAGATTCAGAGAACTTAGAACAAACACCAAGGTCAGTTCTGCCATAACTCTAGTAAAGATTAACATTTTAGAAGTGTAGTAGCTTTGAGACAGACAAAGTGTTCTGGCAATTCTGTAACAAATGTCTATGTAAAATTTTATTCTAAATAAGCTAGATGGATGGCGGCTCAGGAACAAGAACACTCCCATGACACATATAATTATATTTATTGACTTCCTCATAGATGTCTCTATCTTCCCAAGCCTGCTTTTGCATTTCGACACATTTCCTTTTACTACCTGGTATCGGAATAATTTTTTATCACCTGTCGTGTTAGTTTAAGTATCCGTTTAATGAGTTCATTCATGTTCTGTCAAGCTTCAGATTTCAGCAGTTGCTCCATTTTAGTCTTTGTATTTACCTGTAAGTCTGTCTGCCTACCTGAGTTAGACTGTGTTTCTGTAGTAGGCATGAGTCTGATTGGTGGTGCATGAGCCTCTATTTTGTGGGTTTCGATTTTGTTATTAATAATTTCTCTGTATTTATTGCTGAATGTCATCACGCAAGTAGCCTCACTGGGTTTCCTGTGGTGGGTACGCACAGGCAGAGTACATTCAGCCAAGCCATATTCCATGTTATTAAGTATATTACACTGGTGTCATGGTGAAGACTGTTGCTACTATAATTTTATGAGGGTTGCCATGTGTACTGTGCAGAGGCTCCCAAGCGGTGCAGCGACTAGGGCAATCATCCTGGAGCTGGCAGGTTGAAATTGAGGATGATGACACAGCCATCCACGACTAGGAGTCCATGGGAGCTAGTTAGCCATGCTCCCATGGGAGGGAGGGATGGGATCTGCTCACCTCCCTGTCACTCACAGCGATCACCAGCCAATCATGTGCGTCTGTGAGCTTATCCGTACAAAGGCCGGATAATGTTTTCCCTCCGACTGTGTCAAGCTGCCCCCGAATGTGAATGCGGAGAAGTTCAAAAAAAGACGTGGGTGGCACATGCATTCCTTCGCCCCTCACAGGTTACTGGAAACAACACTTGACAGGTGGGAATTGGATACAACTTACATTTAAGAGAGAAAGACAGTGACAAAGATTGTTAATACTGCAATCATACGCAGGCTGCTGTGTATTGTGAAGAAGCTGAAGATGAAAGCAAGTGTGGGCTCTAAGTGTCCAAAAATTACATTAACGGCTCCCAAGTGATGAATAAACAAGGTGATTGCAGATTCGATTCAAAAAATTGAACATGAACAATGTCTAGTCAGTGATGTGCTTTGTAACATGGACTAAATGTCTCAAGTCTCGATAAAGATAGCTAGCAGTAATAAAAAGACCATGCACATGCAAGTGAATCGCCTCGTGGTGTAGGAATAATAATAATAATAATAATAATAATAATAATAATAATAATAATAAAAGAGAGAGAGTAATATAATTATTGATGCTTCTACATGCTGAAAGTTAAGAGCCATTGATGTAAATATTCTGCACCTAAGAAAGAGCGAGAACATGAAATATTAGCACTAAGCGAATCATGTGCTGTAATTTAAGAGTAGCCAAACATGAGGAGACAATGGATGATTAACTGGATGATGTTTTCAACATAAGGACTCTGACCTCAAACACAACCCGCAGAGTTTTGCAAGAAGAGGAATTTCTGTAGCCTGAATTTCTTCAGGTTCAGACACAAGGTTCTGCCAGGTTCAGAGATCAGACCCTGCTGGTAAGAGTAAAATCTAGACGTGTGCACAATGCAGACGTTCCTGATGCAAGTATTCGTAACCTCTATTAACGGTTAAGTGCTAATGGGCTCCCTAGAACTATTTATAGCTACCAGCAACCTGAGATGGAAGGCTCCTTCAAGGGCGGTCATGGGTGTTGCTTAGGAAACAGGACAACATGTTTTTAATTTATTATACATAATATTATACACACTCAGTGGTTCCATCAAACCAGTTTAAAAAACTGTCCAACCTTCTCTGCCTTGGCGAGGTAGATCCACAGTTTCCTCCAAGTTGTGAACTTTTTTTTGTCACTGAAGTTAAAAGCCATTTCCTTGCTGGCGTACCGGGAGACCAGTGGAGAGCGGTACTTCATGAACTCTTCTCCAGCTCCGTCCATTGTTACAGTAAACATATACAGGTTTATACCCCAAAAAAAACAAAACCCTGCACGTTTCTGCCCTGCAAAACACACTGTGTAAACTGAGGTAGCACGCCGAGATTCAGTTCTTCTTCGTTTATTTGCTTTCAACAACTCCTTATATTGTATATAAATTATTGCCACCTACTGGACTGGAGGGTGGAGCAAAATTTTAGTTGGACATCCGGGTAGTTGTCACGTGACTAATCTCACACACGAATGGGTGCCATATTTGTCCAGGAGTCAATAAGAGTATTTAAGGATTTTTGTTGTTATTATTTTAGGTGTGTGGTGATCTAATCTAGGTTACAGAAATTATATTCATTGCAGCCTACAGCACCCATGGGGCAATGTTAAAAAAAAACTCTAGAAATTTCTGCTGTGTAACTGGTTACTGATAACTAGAAGTGCTACGTGGAACATATATGCCACCGGTAGTTGCCAGGCAAGTCACATGGGTATGACTTCACGCCGACCACGAGAATCTCTGAATAGTCCTGTCCTAGAAATGTCCTGTCCAGCCTCATAGCAAGCAGAATGGCAGTCTGGTTGCAGTGTTGTGCCG
>JBCNYG010000003.1:11081754-11100453 GCA_039654305.1 Porochilus rendahli | reverse complement strand
CAGACAGCCATCATTTAAATCTCCACCTCTTTTGCTCATTCTCTGTCTCTCTCTCTCTCTCTCTCTCTCTCTTTCTTTTTGCACTGATTGGATAAATAGGTGCTTTTCTCTACTCTTATTGGATCTCTCTCTCTTTTTCTTTCTCTCCCTCTCTCTCTCGCTACCTCTCTCTTTCCCTCTTCCCTCCCATGATGCTTGAGCTCGGTGAGCAGGAGCCAGAAGTCCGTCCAATCATTGTCTGAGCTATCAATCAAAGCTGACGGGCCCAAGCGACATGAAAAGAACCCTCAGTGGCAGCCATTAACTGAGAGCCCCCCTCCCCTCCCTCCCCCACCCCTCTCTCCCGCTTGTGTTCTCTCTCAGCCCCCCACGCTTTGTTTTCCTTTCAGCGGACAAAAACAGACTGACAAGATGGAGGGCTGGACATTAATCAAACCCCCATGGAACCACCTCTTCCTCCAAGATAATAAATAAATTCAGCTCCTCTCATTGGACAGATGCTCATGGTGGTTGGACCTCTCTCTCTCTCTGTCTCTCTCTCTCTCGTTCTTGCTTTCTCTCTCTAATTTTAAGGGTCCTCATCTGCTCTCGAGCAGGGTAATTCCCTACAGATCAGAGAAGGGCAGGTGTTCTGCTTGCCAGCCGAGACCAGGCACCCCCTTTCCTCTCCAGGGGCCTGGTGTTGCCCTGACAACTGGCCAACCTGTGCCCCGTCTCGCTCTCGATCCTTCTCCCTCTCTCTATCCCATGCTTTCCTTTTCACAGTTAAACAGAGCTTACTGCTTTCTGTGATTTCCAACGGTCAAGCCATGTCTCTGCATGTCTGGTTTATCCATAACCCTGACAAATGCCTCTCTCTCTCTTTCTCGCTCCCTCTATCTCTCTCTCTGTGTGTCTATCTTTACACTCTGTGAGCTTGCTCTATCTTGCCTGTCGCAGACATTTTCCTCTCGGTGATATTTCCCGAATCAGAATATGTATGAGGACAAATACATTTGTGAGTGTGCATTAGGTGGCGGTTACCTGTCTACATCGCAGTGATACACACATTACTCAAAAGCTCAGCTTGCCCTGGTAACAGAATATATCACAAAAAATCACACAGGTAATGAAGCACAAATTCAAGGCAGGAAAAAGTCTGAACACATGAATGAAAGTAATCAAATGGCATATCTTTTCTGTCCCATTAGAGGAATCACAATACATTGTGCTGTTTGGGCTATCCAGAGCCAACATTAGCACTGCCTTTTCTTTTAACAGTGAAAAATTCCTGCTAGCTCTGGGATTAGCGTGTATGACACTGGAGAGCTACGGAAGGAATTTTGGCATTTGAAATTCCTCTTTGAATAAAATGGACACAGTCGTTTACTAGCTCATATAGATCGCAGTTCCTCCAGAGTGAATCCCTTTTCACTTAATATTTGCTGACAGGATGAGAAAGACAAATGGAAAGTTAACGTGGCACACGGAGGCATGTGAGTGTGCCCCTACGGGTACCACGGCACCCTGCCTTGCAGGGCATTGTGGGATATGTCCTTCGCTGGAGTAGCTACTCAAATGATGTATTACTACTCAGTAGGAATCGTATGGTGCTGCAGGAGGAGGTGCAACACTAGCATTCTGCAAACGTTTAATTTCTGCTTTCCTTCTTCGTGTTCTTGACCAGGTTCATCTGGCGCCCTGCTGTGGGCCCACGCGTGTTTGTGTTGGCCCCATTAAAGAAGCATGAGGAGCTCAAAAGGAAGTCTATCAAGCCTCCTACCACCAAACTGTGTAAAGATTTTAAAGCTAGATCAGAATGGTCTAACATTTTTGTCCAAAAAAAAAAATACACACCATTTCAAGTATAAAATTCTTCCTTAGCAAGATGATATGAGAACCTGACAAATCCTTCCCAAATACACAAAACAGTAGATAAGAAAAGAACACAATAAGGATGTCCAAAAATTGTAGGTACAAAAGAAGGGCATTGATTTCCTGTTAGCGGTTCTCTTGCACGAAAATGGAGGAGGGGGTCTTGAAGATGGCTGGATCACTGAAGATATGGTCCCAAAACCAAACCACTGTTTTTTTTTTTCTGAGTCCTGATTTGTTGTATCATTGACACATAAATGGATTAGGTTCATGTATCACTGATAATGGCCCATCTGATTGCTCGTATGTCAGTGAGCCAGTGTGCGTGTGTGATAAGCCCTATTGATTATGTACTATATGCAGTTCCCACGCCATCCTTTGTCCCCAATCCTCCACTGTTTTCTTCCTCCCTTATTTTAGATGGGGGTGGGGAGAGGTGGCACAGCTGGCTGGTGGAAAGATGAGTTACTCACAAAGCAGCTTGCAGTAGATCTGGGCCTAAATACTTCCTGTACAAGCAATACAAGGGAAGCTGAGATTCAAAAAATTACACATTCTGCAATTTGAGATAAGGTAAATGTTTTTTTTAAGTTTTAGTATTTATCAAATGTATGGTTTTGACACACCTGATTAGGCAATAAACAAATGCCAAGCATACCCATTGAAGACATTATTTATTCAGCTTTGTGTATCTGTCCGGGAAAATAGAAACACGCTTTCCCAATCCATGTAAAAATGGATACAAATCATTGTTGAAGAAACACTTTTTATACCACATGAACAATGAGCTTGTCTCACATAACAAAACTAGACTACCAAACAACATACCATATAATCCTCACATCTCATCCCAGAATTTCTCCGGTGACATCACATCCATGTTATTTGTAATTTTATGTAACAATTCTTCATCCTGGACAGCTCGCCAGGCCATCGCAGGGCAGAGACAAGCTGACGGCAACTCAATGGCGTACTCTTCTCTTACATGCCTCTCGCCATAGACAGTGAGAGACATGGCTGGCCTTTGATAAGCCATTAACTGCTCTAGCAGTGACAACTTGGTGATAGTGGGGCTTGAACCCCTGACCTTCAGATCAGTAAGCCGCACCCTACCACCGAGCCACCTCTGCCCTGCAAAACTTTATATTAGGATTCATTTACCTTATATTTTATGATTTTTGTATAATTGGACTTTGTAAACATTATTAAACCAAAAAAGGTTAATAAAACAGTGTCTACTTGCCTTGCTTGATTTATGATTTTTTTAATTTATGATTGATTTATCTATTTACGTTTTAGGCCGAATGAAATTTATTAGCTATTCTCTAAATAATTTTACATATACACTAGCAAGTGTTACTATATATTTAATCATTCTTTATTTATTTTATTTACATTTTATTGATATTGAACTTCATGTTTTGTTAGAGACATGAGTTCATTAATCTCATGGTATTACATGTATTATTGATGTTAAACTTTATATTTATTAACGTTGACTAATGCAGAAAGTAATTTTTTGTGAAAGGAATTAATTACTTAATTACATAGGCTATTCTTTGAGACATTAGTGGAATTTGGTAATTGTTGAAATTTCTTTCATGGATGTTATAAATATCAGTAAATATTAATGTTAATGTAACTAAAATAATCATAAAATAAGGACCATGTTAATTACTTTGTTAATGTTTAGTACTGTCTTAATGCCTATGGATTGTTGATGTTAACTAATGACTACTGATATTTAGCATAGTTAGGGGTATCTTAGTACAAAGTGTTAACAAGACAGCTGCTCTATACAGCTGCTAAGAAGTTCTGTCTGCACAGCTTGAAAAACATTTAAAAGAATTTTGGAAAAATCGAACATGTGCGTAGGCAGATTTATAATTACATTTTTTCTTGGTCCGACTTGGTCTGCCAAATAATACTTAATTACTTAATTTGATACAACAATGATGTTTACTTTGTGGAAACTAAAAGTCCAGACAGCATTTGCTGCAAAACCAGCAAAGCAGCTCATTGGTCAGTTTCTGTGCTGCGGTCTCTGTATTACAACACACCCTCAGCTCTGCTATGAGAGAATGTTGTTGAAATAACATTCATAAATGCCTGTTTTATATTATGGATTAAAAAAAAACATTAACCTATGAGGAAACCTGTTAGGAATTCTCTCTGGATTTCACAAGATTGATTAGATTTATGTTTTAATGCAGGACATTTAGGGCATTGCATAGTACTTTTTATTTCAAAATTACTAAAAACTTTTTGTACTTTATTTTATTTTCATTGTCCATTTTACCATAATAAAAAGCTCTTACTGTCCTCCTTGAAACACATCAAAGTAAAAGGCTGAACAGTGTAGATGCACTGAAGGTACTGCCAATGTTATTACTTTTTTATGGCCCTCTATTTTTATGGTTTTGCCCAAATAATTCCATGTAAATCATGAATTTGCCAAATTTACACTTGATGAACAAAATGCCCATGAGATAAACTGGAATCAAATAAATTAGCTCTGTTTGTTTTCTAATGATAAAAGATTTAACTATACGAGTAACACATGTCCTATGTAGACAGTGCTAAGAGCATAGACTAAACCAAAGCTAGGATAACATTACCTCATGGATGATTCACTGCTGATCATATTCCAATGTATGTTGTAGCCAAATCCTGTGTAAAAAGAGTGTTGGTGGAGGATTGGGTCTGGAATCTGATGGCAGCAAAGTTTCAATGAATGTTGCATGTCATATTTTTCAAATGCTGTACAGGACAAGGCAATACAGATATTGAAGCGGTTTTGGCACAAACTATACAGTAGTAAATTATTTTGGTACTGAAATTCTGAAAATTAATGTCTGAGAATCTTTACATTATAACCTACATACAGCTGAGTGCTCTCAGTTTACATTAAAATGAGCAGCTTCTATGCATCAATGACCAATCATAGGATATCATTTAGCAAATGGGGTGTTATTCCCATCCTATTTTACCAACATGCTGACATATGCAAAAAGAAATGTTGGTCTCATCTGGTTGAATTACTCAAGTTACAATTGTAGTTAAAATGATACTTGGTGAGGCTTACATTACTATAGCTTACTATAGCTTTCATTCGGGGCTTCTTTAGCGCCCCCTTTCCAAACACCTTGATGACATTTTTTATTTTTTTTGGTTCTGTCCCCATTTAATTATTTAGCAGCTGAAGGTCATAGGCTTTGCTCGAAGGTACTTCTGGAAATCGGGTTCCCAAACTTCCACTCATAGCTCAAAAACCACTGAACTACAATCTGTAGAATCAAACAATACTCACACTTTCTTCAGGTCTTCTTGTCCTTTTTTCACTATCTTCCAGTCTTTCAGACTTCTTGGCAAATTGTCATCTATGAAGTTTTTTATTATTTGGATTAGTTGTTCATGCTTTTCAATATCCAGTACCTCACTTGAATTGGCCTTGCATTTGCTGTTCTGGATTTACCCCTCCTTCGCACAGTGTCGGCTGACATAGGCATCAGCCTACCCGTGACCCAAGTAGGATTAAGTGGTTCGGCAGATGAGTGAGTGAGTGCGTGACTTGAACTGGTCTCTTTGTGGTTGAATATTTCTCCATGGTGATGAACACCATAGTGATCTCATATACTGTATGTGCAATCTAATAATTATACCCTAAGGGGAAAAGGATAAGGTTAAAGGCAACAGTAGCAACAGGAAAGTTCTTGCATTCTCAAAAAAATTGCATTACTCTCTACCTTTTATTGAGGCTGCAGTGGTACCCTCGAGATATCTCTATTGTACATTTAATAGCGATGTATTATTTGGAAACTTGGCAGTGTACCTTTAAAAATGTTTTAAGTGTTAAGGTACCATAATTCGTTTTTAGAGGAAGGCTTTAAAGGTCCAATACAAGCACCTAGAGTTAAATTTACAGTACATAAGGTAGAAAAATGTAGCTTGAGGCAACAACCCTGGTTATTTCTCCAATTCTTTGTGATTGGAATGATTCAATCTTGAACGATTGTGTGATATTTATTTCATCCAACCATTTTTGCCCATTGATCCCACTGATAGCCGGCCAAAACCTGTTTTGTGTGAGAATTCTGTGTGAGAGCTGATTGTCTCCTTAAGGCAGTCTATCTGTCTCTGTGTATAATAATAACAGCATTACTGCAATGGCAATACAGCAGAACAACATACAAGCACTCTATACACAGATAAGAACACAAGGCTGCAATGTCTCACTTTTATATGGGGACAATCTCACGAAATGAACAGTTTATTGATTTCGGTCTCTGTAACAGATTGTGGTCATGATAGCATGAGACAATCGGTTCCCTCTTTTGATTTTCTCCACAATTGGTTATCTACTTCCAAAAAATATGTTGAATAGAAAGAGGAATATGTATACTTTATCAGCAGATACAGATACTGTACACAAATAAAGAAAGACAATATTTATTTAAAAAAAAAAGTTTGTGTAAGTAGAAAAGACTATATAAATAATTTTATTGATTGATTGCTGGACCAACAGTGTTTGTGGTGTGGAAATATCTGAACACCCTCATACCAGTAATGTTCTTTTGAATTAATTCACATTAAAATATAGTTCAGTCCTGAGCATTTAGCCCAAATGCCCCTAGTAAAACGATGATAAAAAGACATATCTTTAATAAAAAGAACAATAAGCACATGGAATTATTTTAAGACTGATGAAAGACAATTCATTTCAGCAGGCTGTTGTTATTACAGTGAGAGAAACCAGATCCTGGTTATCAGCAGCAGAGGATCAGCATCACCTAGTAGACTGCAAGACAGTTGGCATCATTAACCAGATAACATGAACTTGGAGCTTTCCCTTGGGTGGCCACAACATAGGCTAATTAGCTAAATGGCTAATGTTTATATCCGTCCCAAGAGTTGCCAGTGACACATTAACTACAGCTGCTTTAAATTTGCTGTTTTTAGTATCCGTTCCTGTTCATAATCAGCCTCATATATATATATATCACTTAATCCTACTTAGTATTGCAGGGAGGCTGGCGCCCATCTCAGTCGTCTCTGAGCAAGGACAGAGTACAAAGTTATTAATGATCGTATGACTTGTAATGGCGGCACAGTAGCATAATGGTTGGCACGTGTGCCTCATAGCTTGAGCATCAGCTTCTGTATGTAATTTGCATGTTGTCCCTGTACTTGCATGGGTTTCATCTGGGTCCTTGGGTTTCTTCCCATAGTCCCAAAAACATGCCCAGTAGGCTAATTAACGGTGATGGATGTGTTGGCCCAGAAATGGACTGGCAGGCTGTTCATGGTTCATATTTATTTTGTTGTTGTAATGAGTATTTATTTATTTTATTTTTTTTGCTTTGATCCAAGTTTCATTTTCCCCAGTGTACTAGAGTCAGACTGTCATATATTATGTATGTGATGTATGCAGTTATATATACTCTGGATATATTTGATTTATACATCATTGAATCAATGTCTGTTAACTCCTGACATACTCTGTTGGCTGGTCAGTACAATTCCTCAATCTTATATAAATACACATTTATACACTTATGTTTGACTCAAAGTACAAAATACTGTATATTAATTTTGGTATATACGCTTTATGATTATAAGCAGGGACTTAGAGTGAATATTGCTTATTTCCTTTTACACTTTATCTTCATGGTGTCCAAAATTTTAGACTAATTTATCTTCAAGCAACCACAATTCTCTAAGTCAATGCACTCTTTGGCTATCTTCTTGTTTTGGTTGTGTGAGCACAGATGCTGGAGAAAGGTTGAGCAAAAGTTGACCCTCTCTAGTTCCAGGTGACCTGAGGGAATACTAAATATGTCCGGAAACACCTGAGGTTCTGGAAGTAGAGCCTAAGCAAAGATTCCTAAGGGATATCCGGAGGGATTTAGGGTTGGAGTGGGGCGTAGGGGGGTTGCAGAGAAGCTGAGTACTCATTAACACATCCTATGTTCACAGAACTAGAAGTCAAAGGCTAATAAAGTGTCGTTTGCCTTCGAGTAGATCTCTGGATAGAGGAACAGATGCTTTACAGCCAGAAGGTACACCGACTATTTTGTTTAATGGTCATTTCTTTGCAATATACGAGGTTGGTTTTATTTCATTAAGGTATAATGTTGCAACATCAATGTTAAGCTTACAGAAAGATCATGTGATTGTACTTTGTTCACACGATTATTTGAATAATGTGATCACAATTTTTTATTTCATCATGTGACAAATATCTGACCTGAAAAATAAAAACACATGCCTCAGATGTGAAAAATATATAATTATTTTTTTTTTTAAAAAGTGAAAACAGAAACACATGCACTATTTGTATAAGTGTGTGAGAAACAGCATGTATATAGTCTCTGAAAGCACATATACATACGTTTGACTTCTCTGTAAGGGAATGTGATGTCAGTTTGATTGAAAATATCTACAATTTCTATAGGCTAAATTTAAATTTTAAGAATTAACACACTCATGTTGAAGGAGGAACACTGATAATAATTTAGGTAGGATAAAGTTTTTAATTCTATCCTGTTCTCCTGTTTAATTCCATCCTTTTTTCTTCATATATCTAATTGTCAAACAGGTTTGTACTAAAAAATAAAAAAATTAATATTGTAATCTTAAAAATTTTTTTAATTTGTGCCTGTAAAGGATAGGACAAATGCAACCAACGTAATATCTCTGTGGAATTTCCTCCAGGTGCTCCTGGTTTCCTCCCACAGTCTGAAGACCTGCACATTAAGGCTGGAGTTGGATGAGATAGGATCCGGCCTCCCTGCGACCCTAGTAAGAAGTAAAGCTGTTTTTTGAAGCTTTTCAACATCAGAGAGCCTTCGGAATGAATAACATTGCACTTTGTGGTTTCTCTGTTGTATTAACTTCTCTCTCTTATTTTTCCTTGTCTTATTAGCTTTAAGAGAAAATGATTGAGCAATTGTTTATAGCCATAACATGTTTTGTGGATATTCCATAACAGTAAATCTCACTACACATGGATCAAAAGTGTGCTGTGTAATTCTACAGTGAATAAATAACTAAATCGTTGGCAAATTGCTGTACTTTGAGAGGAATTTGTGCTGCTCCAAAAGTTTAATTAACTTCAGGGTGGTAATCCCAACACCCCACTGAAAATTATTTTCCTGTAACCGCACACCCTGTTGTGCTTTATTCGTTACATGGTAAAAAGTGCACACAGCTGTTCCTTTCAGAGGAAAAGAAACTTTGGATCATTTTTATTTTAAAAATGGCTTTGTTTCTAGCTTGTTGCTGATTGTCTTTCTTCCTGCTGTGTTTAAGCTCCCCCCTCCCAAGAAAAGAGCTCATACACTGGCATTGAGTGAGTTTTGATTGACCAGACAGGGTTGTCGGGGATGACCTCTGACCCAATCCCATCAGCAAGAGGGACAGCTTAAACCCTTTAGGGGGACAAAGACGAGAGCCAGTCACCCAGGCGACGATGATTCCTAGGGACAAAGCGAGGGAAAGAATCTCACATACACACACACACACACACACACACACACACACACACACACACATGCACACAGACCAGACTGGCATTGGCATTTTGTGCTTTAAGAACCAGTGGTCAGTGATTTTATGAATATATTCATTTAAAGTTTTATTGTTTCATTAAAAAGGTTGCTAAGCAATAAAGTGTGTTAACTGAATTGAATTTGTGTGTGTGAATTTGTGAGTGCGTGTGTGTGTGAGAGAGAGTGTGCATGCTCGTGTTTTCGCTCCGCACACAAATCTCCACAGCTCTTCACTGCTGATGGACAGCTTGAAGGCATACTCAGCAGTGTGTGACTCAGTAAGACTCCCTGCCATGCCAATGCCTTCTTTTATTGCCAACGCTTTATCCCCACAACGACTTCATGAATATGCAGAAGTTGCAGTTACAAAGCTTTTTTAAAATACTTGGCATGGAAAGAGCAAAGGCCGACACTTCAGTTCCAGACAATGCAGGCCATTTCATGTCCAGGGCACCAGCATGGACATGATGCCACAGTCAGAAAAACTTAAATAACCAGTTAGTTAAAAGTTATCTAAAAGCATTTAGACTTCGTCAGGGTTGGTTTATCTGCGATTTATTTATTTTTTAATACATATCTGGATGGTTGTTTCATTAAACAGCGATTCAAAGTTCTGAGTTAATGTGGATAAAGCTATTTAAAGGGACACAAAAATCCCCTAGAGGGACATAACAAGGAAAATATTTGAGTCCCTCATGCTGAATTAACTCAGCAGGACACAAATGAACACTGGTGATGCAAAGTCAACTTAACACTGCAGGTGTTGATTTAGCACTGTAATTTTTGTATTTGTTTATTTATTTGTTTATTTATTTATTTCTGCCAAAGAATCAGGTCATCGTCTGTCAGCCATTCTCCAATGCATTTCTCAACCAAATGAAAGGATGTATGATAAAACTCCTCCAACTTTTTTACCTTGTGGTCTTTGTCACATTCTGGAACTTTCCAGAGCAATCTGCACGTCCTCGCCCAGAGAAGTGCTCTGCTCAGCATCAACCATTTTGGCCTTTAAGGGATTACAGTGATGTCATTGGCAAGGTCTCACCCCTATTGGCAGTCATCCTGCTGCAGGTCAGCGTTAAGTCTGGGCAGCATGGCTTTTGCATGTGCAATAATTCAGAGTTTGACTTTGATGATAATAGCACTAATAACGGTTTGACAGTGACGGATGGGTGAAGGTGGTTCGAAGGCATGTGAAGTGACCCTGAGCCCAATCACAGCACTTCCAGGTTAAATGTGACCCCAGGCTGCATCAAATGGGGTCCTTTGCAGAGCTGCAAAAGGTGCTGAGTGGAGAAAGGAGAGAGAGAGAGAGAGAGTGAGTGAGTGAGAGAGACAGAGATGAAAGATAAAAAGAGTTGGAAAGAGACACGTAATACATATGCACCATCTCCATGAAAAACAGTGTGAATCCCCACATCTTCTCACTCTCTACAGTGGACTTAAGAGACGCAACAGGAATTCCATGATCATCCTACTCCCCAACTGTTGCATTTAACGCACTGCCTCCACAAGCAGACCGCGGTATCCTGATCAACCCAGACGCCTTCCTTGTCAGTGGTGGGAATGCACGGCCAGGCCATGTGTTAGACATTAAATGCAATCAGCGAGTGCGTTTTTCGTGAGTGTACCAAGAGATTGAGAGAAAAGCAGATCCAGGCTGATGAATAGCAGAGCCCTTCTCATGCCTGTCTGCTTACAAGGAGCCTGGATAATCAAACCTCGGCCTGTTTTCTTTATTTACTCCGCACGTCAACGTGGGAGATTTATCGTTATTGTGCAATGACTCTTGATTAGCAGGAATATGTGGTCAGCTAGCAGCAAAAAAATGTCCACTGGTGTTTCTCATGCAAGAATGAGTTTTGTTGCGGGTTGTGATGAGCAGTGTCAGAGCAGAAAAATGCATGGATGAAAGTGTTTTGAAAAGAGAGAGGTGACAGGGACAAAGTGTCCTTTGCGGCAAAGAAAATGGCAAATTTTGCATTGTCTGATGATTACCAATGAGGCATCTTCTAGTCCAGCTCACAGACGAGTGACATCTGCTTACTGTGCTGGATATATAAAGGAAACCATAAAGAAGCCAGACTGGGGAAAATATACTCACAGCTGTAATTATGTCAATGCCGTGATTTAGATCTCCACATCAAACAACATTAAAAATACATCTCGATAAATCAAATAAACACCCCGAAGGAAGGAAGTTTTCTGGTGCACATTGCTAACACACAATGCTGTGTCATATGCTGCCCAAGGCAAGAATAATCAGCACCACAATCTTCCATCCCTACCATCGAAGTTAAGAATAAGTCATTGTCTGCCTTTCTTTGCACTCACCGCCATTGATCCTCCTCTATCACCCTTAATCAGTCCAAAGCCCAGCTAGAGAAGTGCTAAGTAACACACAACCTGTCAGATCCACTGGGGTAAGGATTAATTGAATCATGGGGGGAAGTTTGGACAGTGAGCAGTGCGAATGGGCCAACTATTGAGACCTGGGGCACTCCTGCAAGCCATAACTCAGAGCTTAAGAGCGGCAGCCCGCTCAGGGAAGCACAGTCTGCCAATTGATTTACTATCATCTCAGGTCTCAACCCCTCCATATGATTATGTGCCTTATTAAGTGATTTGCTGAGCATGACAGATTTACTTTATTAGCTACTTTCCCTGCCTGCTTTTGCTGCTTTTGCACTTGAGGACATTTCTTTGAATTGGCTCTTGGTTCAGCCTTAATGGGGTTCAAATTATTATTATTCATTCTACCTTGCCTGAAGGATGTCCATATCATGCTATTTGAAAGAGACCCAAATAATCTGAATCATTTTTGTCCTTTTTAGATATTCCCTGCTAGGACAACGAGTTTTTAAAGAGCAAATCTAACAACTTAACCACTTTATGCTCACGTTTCTAACATACTGTTCTGATATTATGAGACAGTCAGTCATGTAGGATTTAGAGATGCCTTTGTGTAGGAGTGGCTGCCATAGATTGTTCATAGAGAGTCTCTTCATAGAGAAGCAAGACAACTTTAATACCCATGGTAGTGTGCCATGCAGGTGCAGGAAAAGAAGATCAGTATTATGTTATAATCCAAACCAACTCAAAGACTGTTACGCACTTCATCAAATTGGCTATTATGTCCGCCATGCAAGATACGAGCCTCTTCTTCGACCAGCAAGTATTCATTCTGAAATTTTGGGTGTCTTTTTACTTATGGTCTCTCTGTAGTTACAAAATGGCAGAGGAAAATTTTCTCTTTAATTATCAAATCAGACTATAGATTTAAGGATAGAGTCAGCACCACACGCAAGGCTACTCACTCACTAGTCCAAACCATCCTATTAACAGTATCACTTACATTATAGTTGATCCTAGAATCTTGTGATTTTTTTTTTGTAAGATTCAGCCTAGTTATTTACCTAAAAATATGAGAGATATCCTGTAGCCTTAGCTTTTCCATGGTTTCCAGAGTTGCTGTTATTATATTTTATCAATTAAAACATCTTCAGGCACCATTTTGGATTTGGTCAAATATAAACTAAATAACCAGGCTTGAGCATAACACTGCGTAGCTTGAGTACACAAACTTAAACTGACCTTATTGTTTTTATTTAGGGATATACATTCATGTTGAATGTGCCTCTGGCATAATGAAGAAAATACAGTGCTGACCATTATCCAATACTAATAAGGTGCAGAAAGTTTGAACCTGCAATAAGACATATGTTCTTAAATGTGCAAAGATTGCACTGAGAGTGGAATGGGGATAAGTCAATGTGTGTGTGTGTGTGTGTGTGTGTGTGTGTGTGTGTGTGTGTGTGTGTGTGTGTGTGTGTGCTCCAGTCCCTAAGAGTTAAGAAGTGTGATGGCATGTAGGGGAAAAGCTGGGACCAAGTTTGGCTGTGATGGACTGAATGCTTTAGTACTTTTTTCCAGATGTATGAAGGGTGAGGAGATTGTGCTGAGGGTGAAGAGAATGCTGGTGGCTCTGCAGATGTAGCGTGTGGTGTAAACGTCAGTCATGGAGGGAGGAGAGACATCAATGATCTTCTCAGCTGTCCTCACTATCTGCTGTAGGCTTTTGCGATCTGAGACGATGCAATTTCCAAACCAGGCTGTCATGCAGCTGCTCAGAATGCTCTCAGTAGTCTACTAGTAATCTCACAAAGCTTCCTTTTTCCACCACAATTCCTTTTGTTCAATGTCCCATTGGAACAGCTATTTTCACTCTAAATGTAGATATCTGACTGGCAACAATTTGCTTATATTTTGGCTCCATCCATGTTACCTAGAATGGTAACAAGCTTTCTAGTTCCTCCTTCCCTCATCAGACCACAAAATTTTCTTCTCTCCGATTTGTTAAAATGCCTTTTCTCAGAAGTGGCTTCCTTCTGGCCATTCTCCAATAGAGGCCATGTCTGTGGAGAGCTGATGATATTTTTTAAGTCTGCACAGGCTCTCTTATTTCAGCCAATGAGCTCTGTAACCCCTTCACCATTGTAGCTGGACTCTTCTCTGTCTCTCTTGCGTGATCGTATTAGTGTGTGTTGTGTCATCATTTTCCTACTTTGTTTTAAAGGATATACCAGTGCTCATGAAATGATTTAATGCCTTTCCGATGTTTAAAAAACACTTTTCCCCTCTGCCTTACATCTTTATCGCAGATGTTCATGGAAGTATCCAACAAAAAAAAAAAGTTGCACATCATACTACTAATATTCTCTCGGAGAGCCTGTAGCCTTGCTCTCCATGGCATTGTTTCAACAAACTTAAGCAACATAACATTTATTTAAATTCAGAGTTGGATTGATTTTTCATCAACGTCTTGAATTGATGAGGGAAAAATTTAACCACTCCATAAAGTCTTCCCTAGCACATCCCGAAAACTTTCAACAGGGTCAAGGTCAGGACTCTGGGGTGCCAATACATATGTAAAAATGATTCCTCATGCTCGCTGAACCACTTGCTCATTATGTGAATTCCCATTTTATATCTGTGCCATCATGGAAGGAAAGTCCATTGATGTGATAATTTATTGCTACATTAAAGTTGCTGAGCCTTGACCTGACCAATTGAAGCAACAAAGCCATGGAGATTACATGCAGAGGTCTAGGCAAAAGGTTCTGAAAGAAAATATTTGATTGTGCAACTTTGGGCAGTGTATAACAGCATAATGGATCAGATTTGCCACTTTAATGAGATTTGCCAAACAAAAACAGACCAAGCCCTTAATTATATTAAAAAAGAATGGCATATAAATAATTATCACAATTATTTAAATATTAAGAATTTTTTGGTGAATAATTCTCAGAATAATTTAATATTTCATATTTCTGTAGCAAGTCACTTCCCAATACAGAGAAAAATACCCCATTCTAATATATTTTAATTTAGAGTACAGCAAAAGGAGAAATAATCAGTGGGATTGAGTGCTTTATGGAGGCATTCTGTGTACACTAACAGACTGAAATGATGGAAGTATTAATACTATTAACCCACATCCCCTGATATAATTTTTATCAGCTGTCTTCAATACAACAGGTGTGGTTCCTATTGCCACTGTGATAATTGTGGGCTTCACCCACTCACTCATTTGTCAAACTGCTTAATCCTACAAGGATCACGGAGGCTAGAGCCTATTTCAGCCAATAATAAGTGAAGTAATGTACACCTAAACAGCCAGACCAACACAGGCCAACACACACAGCCATTCACACTCAAACTCACACCTAAGGACAATTTGAACCAGCTAATTAGCCTACTGTGCATGTTTTTGTACTATGGAAGGAAACCGGACTACCCTGTGGAAACCCACACAAGCACAAGAAGAACATGCAAATTCCTCAGAGAAATGCCCACAGGCCGGGAATCAAACTGAGGGCCTTCCTGCTGCAAGGCGGACGTGCTAACCACTACGCCACCATTCTGTGAATTGCGTGCTTAGTGTTATAATAAATAGAACTCCTTCAGCAAAGCTGAGGTATGGATTATGGATATGTCAAGTGGAGACTCAATGTTTAAGGCTCTGAGCAAGTGATTTGGGTAAATGATTGCAGAAATTTAATAGATTAAATGGGTAAGCAAAAACGACTGCCCTAAGCATTGACTTACAGTCGTCCCCCCCCCCCCATGTCCATTTTTCAAAATACCATATCAGTGAATTATGTGAAGTAACCGTGTATAATTTTGCATTATTTTCATACAAAAAGCATTCGATTACTGATTCTAGTAAAATGTATGAATACCTATCTCCGTCATTGTTTACCATCTGGAAATTCTGCAGACATTCATATATATTCATTTAAGCATATATTCTGCTTATAACTGTTAAGTTTCAGTTCAAAATCCAACAAATGTTATATCAATGCAAAAGAAAACATGCGATGTGTATTTACGAATTTGTGAAATAAGACTGAGTAGTGTATAAACTACATGTGAACGGTGCATACTGATTGGATTGTTATCTCATAGACGCAGTCCACCTCACAAGCTCAGAATAATGTTTGATTCAAAATGGCAGAAGCACTTAGTCCTACTAGGGCCGTGCGGAGACTGGAACCTATCTAGGCGACTCTAGGTGAGAGTTGGGCACACCCTGAACTGCTTGCCAGTCCATTGCAGAGCAACACACACAACCAATCACACTCACACCTAAGGGCAATAATACCGAACAGCCAGTTAGCCTAATGTGCATGTTTTTGGACTATAGAAGGAAACCAAATTACCCAGATGAAACCCCTGCAAGCATAGTGAGAATAAGCAAACTTGGCAGTTTTCCTATTTTGTTGCCTTATAACATAACATAACATAACATTTGCTTTTCTTGCATATTATGTAATGGACTTACGCAAAATAGTCTAAATTTGTGAAGTTAAATGGAAAACTAAATCTAAAAAGGTCATATATATGGATTCACCCCCTTTGCTATTAACTTCAGAAGTCACAAAATTAGTCAAACAATGTCCACCTGTGGGCAATCTAAGTGTCACATGATCCCAGAATATGTGTATTTTAGGCTGCTGCCTCAAATAGCGGAGGATGATGACATGATGATGATACATACAGTTGCTTTGATGGCCCCAGTGTCTGCAACACCACTAATCACCAAGCAAGTGACACCATGAACACCAAGGGGCTCTCCAATCAGGTCAGGGACAAAGTTGTTTATCTGAGTTATAAAAAAATATGGATAGAATACACAACACAAAACTCACACACTCAGCAAGGAGGGAATTCATTAGAGAGACAACAAAGAGACCAAAGGTAACCCTGAAGGAGCTGGAAAGGATTACAGCAGAGAATGGTGTATCTGTTCATAGGACCACTGTAAGCAGTGCACTCCACAGAGCTTTATAAAAGTGTGACCAGAAAATATATGAAAGATTGGGCAGAGGTCACCAGAAAGAATGTGCAAGACTCGCCAAATATTTAGAAGAAGGTCCTCTCGTCAGGAGAGATTATAGTGAACGGCCATCATACAAAACACTACTTCTCATCACCCCAGGAACACCATCCCCACAGTGAAGCATGGTGATGGCAGTATCATGCTGTGGGGATGTTTTTCTTCTGCAGGGACTGGGAAATAAGAAATTGGTTAGAATTAAGGGAATGATGGATGGTGCCGAATACAGGGAACCCTATTTCAGTCTTCCAGAGTTCTGAGACTGGGGTAGAGGTGGACCTTCCAGCAGGACGATGTCCCCAAGCATACTGCTAAGGCAACACTTATGTGGTTTAAGTGGAAATGTTTAAATGTGTTGAAAGCCCAGACTTCAGGCTAATTGAGAATCTGTGCTATGATTTAAAGGCTGCTGTACAGCAGCAGAACCTATAAAATTTACCTTATACTAGATGAATAATTGTTAATTATCTCATTACAGTGCCAAGAACTGGTATGTATTAGGCACAATGTGAACGACTAGTTCTCGAAGTTGATGTGTTGGAAACAGGAAAAATGAGCAAGTATATGGATTTTAGTGACTTTGACACATGCCATATTGATTGATTAATCTTCAAAACTGCAGGTCTTGCAGGGTGTTCTGGGTATGCAGTGGCAAGTACTTACTGAGGGTGATCTAAGTAAGGATAACCAGTAAACTGACAAAAGTGTCATAGGTTCGAAGGATAATAAATCGGATGTTATCCCCAGAACAGCTGGATTTAAATATTGATTAAATAAGTACGACTCTGTGGGTGAATAAAATCTTTTTTAAAGATTTAGAACAAGGAAATTCTAAATATTTAAACATTTCAGAATATAGAGGACACCGTGGATCAGTGTTAACAACAGACTCTGATTGGTAGTGTCATGTGTTGGTGTTTCAAGAACTGTACTGGAAATTAAATGTGTCTGCACAATCTTTCTTGTATTACAACATACCACAGAAAGTTTATCATAGGGCTGTCAAGAAGCATATTAAAGAATTTCTGACTTATTGGGGGGGAGGTGAGGTAGCACTGCAATGTGTAGCCTAGAGTAAGTGGTGTCATACTCATTTCTTTTATTTTGCGATGTAAATATAAAAAATATTATACTTTGTGAAAACACAATTTGCCATGTTTCAAGTTGCTTGTTCATTATTTCATTTTCTAAGCCTCTTAATCCTTATTAGGGACTCTGGTCGAAGGCGGTGTACACCCTGGACAGCTCGGCGGGCCATTACAGGGCCAATACACGTGAATTTGGAATCACCAATCAGCTGACTAAGCATGTTTTTGGACTGTGGGGGGAAACTGGAGTACCCGGAGGAAACCCACACAAGCACAGGGAAAACTTGCAAACTCCGCACAGAAACGCCCTGAGCCCAGGAATCAAACATATTACTGTGAGGCAAACCTGTTAACCACTGTGCTACCGTGCCACCCCTCAAGTTGCTTATGTGCTTTGGTGGTTTTTGTACATTGCATGATGAAGTAATCTGATGGGAGAGCGCACATGCTATCTTTCTAGCAGCGTGAGTCCCTTTTGGGTAAAGTGTGAAATGTTTTTGGTGGTTGAGGTGCATTTCACACTATGGATTGACTGCTGTGCTTAGCTGTGAGTTTGTAAAGCACAGCGGAGATGGTATTGAGACTGCATGAAGAGTGAACATGATTGCAAAAGCTGTTACATAAATATTAGCATTGTCTCTGTAATATGTATGTAAAGCCATGCTGTCATATTTAGTTTGATAGGAAAGGAAAGTGGTATGAAAAATGAACCTAACTGGTTGTGATTATACTGTGTGTGTGTGTGTGTGTGTGTGTGTGTGTGTCTGTGTGTGTGTGTGTGTGTGTGTGTGTGTGTGTGTGTGTGTGT
>JBCNYG010000003.1:11050064-11065586 GCA_039654305.1 Porochilus rendahli | reverse complement strand
TGGTTCTTTTACATGCCTCTTACCACAGACAGTGAGAGACATGGCCTGCATTTGATAACCCAGTTAGCTGCACTGGGAGGACAGCAGTGAAAACCCGTTGATAGTGGGGCTTGAACCCCCGACCTAGGGATCAGTAATCCAGCACCCTACCACCAGGTCACCACTGCCCCAGTTATGTATTATAAAAAATACAATGTTTTTGCCACCAGGGGGCGCCTGGAGACCGCCGTTAAACAGTGACTGACCGCAAAAAATATTCTGGAAAATATGATCACATTTATAACATCAGATTGAAATATAAACGAACTGTCACTAAAATATCCAAGCATTCTACGAGTAAATGTCTGCACCAAGCTCCAAGCTGCTAGCAAGTATTTTTCACTGAATTAAGCCATTTACTTTCACATGTATTGAATTTGGCAGACACCCTTATCCAGAGTAACTTAAATTTATCATTTTCCTACAACTTAGCCACTGAGGGTTAAGGGCCTTGCTCAAGGGCCCAACAGTGAAACATTGGTGGTACTTGGGCTTGAACACGACCTTCAGATCAATAATTAAGATCCTTAAACACTGAGCCACCAATGTCACCACATATACTTGTTTCAAGTCTTAATTTTATAAATGCAATATTCCCTGTGTGTGTTTGGGAGAGAGAGAGAGAGAGCAAGCGATGTGTATATAGTGTAAGTGCATGTTTAACATGAATACACTTACATTAGTGGTGATAGCCAGTTTCTCAGTGATATGCTGTATAAATCATGGTTTTAGAGCAATGTTAGAACAAGATGGTTAACTTAAAGGAAAAACAAGGCATTCTTGAAAGTTTAAAATGGCAACAAGCACCAAAAGAGACTAAGTGAATCTATTTAATTGCTACCTAGTAAAAGTCAGTGGCAGCGTGAAGAAAGACATTCCAAAAGCATTGTGGGATAGGATTTAGTTGAAAATGTAATAGGGAATTTATCTAAAGGCAGAACGAACATTATCACTAACAAGCATCAGTAATAATATTTCATGCAGAAGCGTTCCATCACCAGCTATTTGGCGGTGTGTGCAATTAGAGAGATAATGAAGTGTTTCGTCTCACCTGAGCCACACTGTGTTCTGATAAAGAGCTGTCATCCGTCTGAAAGAGAAGACAACACTGAGAGACTAGAGCACATTCATACACTCTGCATAAAGGCAACAAGTGCGAGTCAAAGACAAAAAAGTCACTCGATGTATCATTTTTAAACAGAGATGAAGTTGTGTTCTTCGTCAGTGCTTATACAGTACACCATGGACTCAAAGCTGAAGAACAGTGATGCACTTGTGAGTTATGGCAGACATTCGACTAGGCAAGGTAACAGTTGTGAGCTGAAAGGCACAATGTTGCAGACGGCATAAAAGTTGTTGCCCTGGAACCTACATTGAATTTTTTTTATTTATCATTTTTGTTATGGTGCCAGATGCTACACATTAAAGGACTGAAGTGCTGCTGAACTTCACTATCAGCAGGTATTGGAAGGACATTGTCGCTAATAGTTCGGCTCCCACGATGCATCGGACTACTATCATGGTTTCTGATGCAGTGCCCCTTCAGAACCAGTTCTCTTGGACAAACATCCATTTAAACATAGGGGGAATTTGGAATATTCACCAATTAGCCTCCCAGCACTGTTTGTACTCCGGGAGGAAACCGGAGCAGCCGGAGAACACGCAAATTCCACACAGAAATGCCCACGCAGGCCACAGGGCTCAAACCCAAGACTTTCTAGGTTATAGGTGTGAGATGAGAGCTAACCACTATATCACGGTGCCCAGATTGTAGGTAATGGAAATTTGACTGGCTCAGGGTAAGTTTGCAAAAATGTATACATTAGTAGGCACATGCTGGGGGTGTAACAATACATCATGACACAATGCATTGCTATACCTAAAATGTCACCATGAAATTGCACTACTTGAACACCAGATGTCTCAGTGTGTGCACACTTAGAGAAAGCTACAGTCTAACGAGCACACTGGTCACATGATCATACTCTTTTGTGGCATGCCTGTGGGATTCCTATTGCTGAGGATTATCTGAACTTTCTAACAGTCTTGCAATGACCAACGTGGTCTTCAGTGCTTTCAAACGCCATCCCTGTACTTCTGTAATCTATCGCAACGGAAGCCAGACATTTTAGGCAACTTTGCACTTTCAGTGGATAAAGTCCTCACGTCAGACATTAGTTTATTTAATTTAAATTTGCTGACTGTTTTTTAAGATCTGGTGAACCTGTACTACATTTCCATGTACAACATGAAATCTCTCACTTTTTCCCATTTATTTATTTTTATTGTACATAAATCTATAAAGAAATGTGCAAAGAATCGAATCAATGTGTGACCGAATTGAATCCAACCGTGACCGGAGTGTATCGTTACACCCCTACTACATATTAGGCCCTACACACTGCTGTGAAGCGTGGTTCCTGATACAGAAAGAGAGCACACTAGTCCACTCCATGCAGTTACCTGCCTACATCCTCTCTCCCGCCCCCTCCTGTCTTCTCCATTCCTCTATCTTTACAGGGAGAAGGAGGTGGGGAGGGACTGCGTCTTTTCTGTGGGAGTTAAAAAGGTTGCCTCTTCTGTGCCTGGTCCTCCGTGTTACCCGTGATGTAATCAAACAGGACAAAACCAAAGCCTTGCTCTGACATACACTGACAAGGCAAAGGAGTATATGTATCACCACGTCAAACGGTGTATAAAACATGGATTACACGACTATATATTATTTCATATATTCATAATACAAGTTCGGAGATAAGAAGTATTGCCTGACAGGCATATAGCACAATCATTTTTTCACCAGCCTGCAACTTTCCATTCAACAAGAGCTCGCTAAATGACTGCTAAACCCAAATCCCATGAAGTCTACCTTGTAACTGCACAAATAGCACAAGCTCAGTATAATCTGTCCACTTTTGCCATCAGGTCACACAGAGCCTGCAAGGGCCATGTTGACTTTCGCTCTTTATGTGTGTTTGCTTTCCGCACTGTGTTAGTGCTCTTACCCTGTAGTTGACCTTCTCGACTACTTGCTGCGGGTCACTCTCCAGGATCACCCTGTCAACCAAGACCAGCAAGGAATATGTATGAGAAAAGAACTTGCTGAATAACATTCTCTATTAAAAGTGTTTATATTCTGTGCATATCTGTGGGTTATGTCACCGTTTTAACTGGTAATGTCTTGAAAATATTTTTTAAATCGCACCAATGCCACAATTTACTACAACCCTAAGAATATGAGATTGTTGCAAAATGATCACAGAACACAGTAAACTGATGACTCATTTGAATATCGCAAATGTCTATATTATCTATACTGTAAAGATATATTTTACCATACTAAATAAACAAATGAACAATTCTGAGAGCACAAACCTCTGCCAAGTCAGCTGATTTTATTCATTAGCTTAATTTCTGCTCAAGCTTATTTGTCATGATTATTTTCTGAACAAGTCTGATACACAGTCCAGCCAAATACAAAAGTCGCACTCACAAATATGTTTAGCCTTGCTTACAGCACGTAATCATCATGCCACTGTTTCAACAAATTTACACAACATAGCATTTATTTCCATCCAGTGTTGGGTTCATTTTTCAATAACGTCTTGAGTTGATGAGGGAAAAATCGAACCACTCTATAAAGTCTTCTCCAGCACATTCCGAACACTTTCAATAGGGTTAAGGTCAGAACTCTGGGGTGCCAAAACATATGTGAAAATGATTCCTCGTGCTCGCTGAACCACTCGCTCATTATTTGAGTCTCCATTTTATATCAGGGAAGAAAAAGTCTGTTGATGTGATAACCTGCTAATTCAGTACATTCAGCTCATCAGCTGACTTCATTTTATTGCCACATTAATGTTGCCGAGCCTCGACCGGACCAACTGGAGCAACAATGCCTTGGAGACTACATGCTGTGACTAAATGCTCTCCATGAAAAAATTTGAGTGTGTGATTATTACTTTTTTTTGGCTGGGCAGTATTTCAGTGCTACTTGGATCCTGACCAAAATTTGTTTTGTGATAGATCGTATCCTGTAAATTTTCTGAAGTTAAATTCAAAATTGGTAAAATTGCCCCTGTACTGCAGTGGTAATTTTTTTTTTTTTTTTCAAAATTCCCAGATCTGGCTTGTGATCCATATTACCACCAAAACTGAACATGTTATAATATGTCAAATACTCCAAAATCTCTCCAAAATAATTCAGCAAAATATGTTTAGAACTTTTGCTAACAAACAAACAAACAAACCAAAGCCAACAAGAACATAAGATCCTTAGCAGAGGAAATTTATTTTATTCTTGCAGTGTTGGTATGATGTCTGTATTCAAGTACTAAAATTCTCACCCTCCATCAATGATCTCATCCACCACCAGAAAGGCTCCATCCAGATTATCCAGCAGGCACCTTTTCTCTACATTTTTCCTAAATGAGAGGGTAGACATAATTATTTTATGCATTATTCCATTCTTTATTCTGTTTTGTTTTAATAACCTTATATTGGAGTTGTAATTAGCTGAGAAATTAAGTTCAGACAAAGCTTAATATACTTTCCGCAGGTGGCACAGTGGCACAGTGGTTAGCACTGTCACCTCACAGCAACCAGACTTCAAGTATGAACGTGCTGGTCGACTGAGACAATTGTCTGTAGAGTTTCCATCTTCTCCTTTGGTGTATATGGGTTTCGTCTGGGTGCTCTGGTTTTCTCCCTCATCCAAAGACATGCAGATTAGATCAACTGGGTATTCTATAGTGCCCATAAGTATGAATCTGAGTTTGAATAGCTGTCTGCCTCCATGCTGGATCCATGACAGATTGGTGACCTGTCCAGGGTGTACCTCTCCCCTCACCCATATTATCTGGGATTGGGTCCAGCTCACCCACAACCAGCAATGGATAGTGGATGAATGGGTGGATAGAGATACCATTTATGCAGAAAATCCTATATACCTAGAAAAATATTTACAATATTTAATCCTGACATTATTGTCTTTTCTCTCCATGATATGTCACATGAGCCTGATGTTGTATTGTACTGATGTAGAAGTAAATAACTGCCCTGATATGATGTGAGCATCCCAACTGTAATATTCAGTCATTCATTTGCTGAAACGCTTTATCCTTTATTAAAATCATCGGGATGCTGGAGCCTATCTCGGCCAGCTCTGTCCAAAGGCTGAGTACCCAGAGGAAACCCACGCATGCATATAAACTTCACACAGAAAGAACTTGGCCGAGCCCGAGACTCAAACCCAGGACCTTCTTGCTGTGGGGTTGAAGTGCTAGCCACTATGTCACTGTGCTGCCCCTAACTGTAATAGATTTTCATAAATACAAACTTATTTTGTAAGAGTTTTGGATATACATTGTACATTTGAGGTGAATTAGGTAATTAGTGTAAACAAACCTCAAAATCTGGTAGAGGGACTCAAACAGACAGTTCAACACCGCCATCAACATCAGCTGAGGAAAATAAGAGATCAATATATATATATATGTATTTATATATGATTCGTCATTTGACTTATTGATTTGTCAAGTGAATGGTAGTGTAGGGTAAAGGACATAATTTAAAAGGCAAAAGTTTTTGACAGATGAACACTTCACCAGAGTGCATTAAAACACACACAGTGTACTCATATTGTATAGAAAGGCTCACCTCATTTTCCTGTGCACTGCCCACCACATAGAAGAACAGGTCTATGCTGCTCTTGTATACTATAGTCATACCCTCAAGGAAGGCTATTTCATCTGAAAGGTCATAAGGAGGAAAGAAGTTCTGGCTGTTATTTAATAACATTTGATAATTCCACAGAACAATCTGAGACCATATACACTCTCTCACCCACGCATACCTTGCCTGCGGACTAACATATAAAATAAAGGTGTCAAACCCAGTAAGTAACAACCCGCAGAAACAGAGTCGGTAAGTCACTATTCAATTTCATTTCTTTTTAGGAAAAAAGCAGTAGTATACATGTGGGTCATGCATTATAACCATGACATAAGGGTCTAAAATAAAGCTGGGAACAAGAGAGTGGGTTAGCGGTACAATATGCCACAGTATCACCCTATGGGCCAGAGGGGAATTTTCTATTGTATGGGTGTTTCATTCATAACCCAGACAGAACCAGCTAGAAGTGGATGAACTACTGTTGTAAGTAATCGGAGACACGGGTGTGAAAGGGGCATGGTGTGGTTTCTAATGACAGTGTGAATACGTTTGTAGACGTTTAAGACATTTTGTTAAGAATACTCACAAATAAATTTTTTATTTTTTATTTTTTATTTAAATAAAGGTAAAAATGGTCAGGCGGATAACCAGAAAAACTGAAAGAAACAAACTCACATCATAATGGTTTTAATTACAGTATATAATGTCAGAATTTAAGTCCATGAGTGTCTATGGGACATTTCCTTTGGCCATCTAGGGAGAACCTAAGAAGTTCTATGTAGGACCTTCCAAAGAACCTTGAAAGTTAAAACAGTCTTATACTTTTGTGTTAGTACTTTACATAAAACATGAAGGAAACTGAACAAACCTGGCCTCATGTTTATTATTTAGGGTACTTATTCAGAGAAAAAGTTCATAAAATTAAGTATTTCAATTGCTATATTAGACACAACCCAAGAAAACCCCATTATGCTCACAAAACATTTATTTACTGCCCTAATATTTACTTATTCTCCATATTATCACAAGTTCATAAGCTGAATTGTTTGTTTGTACTGTCAATAATACCCTTTCACTCACATACAGTACTTTTACGAACACAAACAGAAACCTAAAAGACCTACTGTCAGCTTTATGCGTTTTGTTAAAGACATTCTTCTCGAAATGTTTCTGCTCTTTCATGGAGGGATACAGCTCCGTATCATAGTACTGAAACAAAAAAGCATCACATTTAAACACATAAACAAAATAATTACAATAAACTTATATAAACCCTATTCCACTGGCACATCTATCCACGCCTTTAATAGTGTTCACTGAGTGAAGTGTTTCTAGTGCAACTGAGATTAAGTCTCACACATAACAATCATTGTAGTTAAGGTGAGGTTTAAGGGTGTGTTCATATTCTCACTCACTGACTCACTCGCTGAACCTCTTAATCCAACTACTGTCGCAGGGAGGCTGGAGCCTCCTATCTCAGCTGACACTGGGCAAAGCAGGATATACCTTCACCAGCTCGCCAGTCCATTACCGTGCCAATACAAACATACACAACCATTTACATTCCCACCAAGGGGCAACTTGGAACAGCCAATTAGCCTTATGTGCAGGTCTTTGAACTGTCAGAGGGCACCGGAGTGCCTGCAGAAGACATGTGCAAGCACATGGAGAACTTGCAAACTCCCCACAAAAACGCCCAAGCCCGGACCTTCTTGCTGTGAGGCAGACATGCCAACCATTAGGCCAGTACACATTATTATTCTTCTTCTTATTATTATTATTACTATTATTATTGCCTATTATCAGAAACAAGAGCCACAGAGCCCAGATACAGAATTATTATTCTAATGTTTTTACATTATGGTTTCTTTAAGATAAAAAAACTCAAGCTGTGAATAAAATAAGTACAATAAGCAGAAAATAAACGTTGTTCACCTTTGAAAGAAGTCGGTTTCCATCATTATCCAAGATGAAGACTGCTTTCACTGTGTACAATGAAGGCTCCTATGCATACAATGTCTGAGTTAAAATTTTTCTACACATGATTTTTTTCCTCCACTTTTTAAATTCATATTATCTGGAAACAACATTCAATAAATTGTAAAAATAAATAAATAAATAAATATTTTAAAAAATTAAAAATACATACAATAAACACATTTAAAGAACACTAGGTTGTTAAGATGTGCTGCCTATCCAGGGCACTTCTTTTTTCCTTCCTTGTCCATTCTGCAGAATCTCTTCAGACCAAAGTTCTGTTATGCACTGACTGCCACTGATCCAGAGTCGGAGTGTACCACAGAACTTGGGCCTGGAGGACTAATGTTGGAGACTTGGTGGCTGAAGGAAAACTGAGAAGGTCACTTTTCAATGTCGTGATACATTATTTCCAGATGTACCTAAAAAGTGCAAGAAAAGAGGCTCCGCGGTGAAATGAAATGTACACCGTTTCGACCATTTAGCTCATATTAGACAAAGTATTTGTAAGCTGTGCGCACTTACACATTGGCTTGGTTTTAAAAATGTGTACATTCTTTTAAAGATACATGAACGTCACCAGGTTTAAAAGACAATGTTACAGCTGTGACTAGATATGACAGCAAAAAAAATTTTAAACCCAAACAATCATGATGATGTTGAACTTGTTTGCTAAACCTTGGAGTGCCAACTAGTGCAAAAGAACAAAATGAGCAAGGAAAATCGTTTTCCAGCTCTGAAAGACCAGAACAGGCTGAAAGGATCCACCTGTGGAATGAATTAGACTGCTGTGCTAAGGCGCTCCATAACAGAGGACGTGGCACCCGCATCCCACCAGGCAGTGCGCGCGCACACGCACACACAGACGCGCACACATAGAGCGCAACTTTAACTCCACACAACTTTATCTAAATCTAACCATCAGAAAATAAAAAACACTTCACTGCACCACGATCACGATACTTATATGCACATATATTATGGAATCTAATGTTATTACTCATGCATTATTTATTATGTATTACTATTGTTGTTGTTGTTGTTGTTGTTATTTGCCCTGACATATTCGGCGAAGTAACATCTGTTACTGTCGCCTGGTGCTTTTCATTGCGAATTATCACGCCATTGCGTGGATCTAATTTCTCAACGCATGCATTTTCGACGGATATAAACTCCTCGTCTATTTAGCTGTGCCATATAATTAGCTACAGCTCTTTAAAAAGCTACTGTGCTAACAGGAGTATTTTAATCACATTAAGAATAATGCATACTACTGGAACAACAATCTATGCGAACATTATCACTTCTAGATGAGGGGCGAAAAAAGCTAATCAACAGGTGTGATCCTTTACACCAGCCCTGAATATAAATATTTCTGAATGCAAAAGGAAAGCTCAAGATAGCCTACCAGAGTCAAGGAGTCCATGGTGGTGTTTTAGTGTTGACGTGGACAGCTTTGAGCTGTCACTACTGGAGCGCTTGTAAAAACCTCTGACTCACATAGGGGGAGGAGCCATGCAGCTGAAATCGGATGGTGACGCTTAATCCGGAAGTGCGCGCAGCTCCCGGCTAGCGAGTTCAAAAGAAGCGAAACTGCGCTCTATTTGTCGCCATTTTGGCTCTACACTCCTGTTCAATATGATTGTGTATCACTCTGGTACAGACACGGAATGGCGGAAGTTGCACGGTAATGGAATTTAACCTACGTGAGGCCAGGAATTTCAGGAAGCTGAATGCACATTCTTGATTTGTGGATGTTTGCTGATGCTGCCTCATGAGCAATTCTAATTTATTCTCTCTAACTCAGTTCTAATATATTTATCTACATGTATTTATCTATCTGTACAGCACCCAACCAGGAAGGGCAAAAGCTCTCACTTGCTTCCTCCAAACAAAGCTAGCTGGACTTTCTTAACATGGGCCGTGTAACATACACATAGAACAGCGATATCCACCAATATCAGCTCACGGGTCCCATGATTGTCAGTGTCATTTGTGATTGTGATCCCCCACACTGACTTACTGAGAGTGTGCGATTTTTCACTCTCATTATCGGCCTCAGATAGCTATGGCACCATCAGTATTTATTTACATTTGGAAGATGCCCTTATCCAGAGCGACTTACATTTTTATACAAATGAACACCTAAGGGTTAATTAAGGGCCTTGCTCAAGGACCCAGCTGTGGCAGCTTGGTGGTACCTGACCTTTGGAAGTAAGCCAAACTTTCAAAAAATTCAAACTCAAAATAGCACTGTATTAATGCTTGTTTACAATATCTTCATAGACTAATCAACTCCGCCTGTCACACACCATTGTGTATCTACCCATGATCTCATTCATTCTCATTTAATTGTCAAAGTGTTTAATTCTTCCAGGGGAGGCCTATTTCTTCTGACACTAGGTGAATGCAGGGTACACCCTGAACAGCTTGCCAGACCATTGCAGAACCAACACACATAATCTTTCCCACCCAAAATTTAAACAGCCAGTAAGCCTAATGTGCATGTCTTTGGACTATGTGAGGAAACCGGAGTACCTGGAGGAAACCCATACAATGACAGGGCGAACATGCAAACTGCATAGCCCCAAACCCCAGCCTGGGATTTGAAGCCAGGACCTTGTTTCTGTGAAGCAGATCTGCTCACCCATGATCTGAGCCATCATCTGTCGAGTCCCAGGGGAAGATGGATCCAATCCCAGCTGATTTTGGCCAATAGGCTGGGTGCACAGTGAACAGGTTGCTAGTCTATTGCAGGGCTAAAAACATACTATTGTATCTTTGCAATTTAATACTACACCATTGTTGATTTGTAAGTGTTAACAATGTCGAATTGAAAGTATTCTGAAAATAGACAGAGGATTCTGGGAGATTACAGAACAGTGACTATGTCAGCTTTTGTAGATGGGGCATTGTGCTTGCATTCAAGCACTTTATTTGGTTCAGATTTGAAACCATGTGCCCCTAAATATGCAAAACAATCTTAAGAATCTCGACTGTCTGATTTTAAACTGACTTTTATCTGAACAGAGTCTAATCAACATCAAGAAATGTCTGCCTACAAATACTTAAACATGTTTAAAGTAGCATTTAACTACTAGAACACCTTCAACAGAATCCCAAATGTCACAGTGATGTATCATCGTTTCACCAAGAGGGTGGCTTGCTCACCAGACGCAAGGCTTTCTACCACATCAGGAGCTCGACAACATGCTGCAACAGGGCGGAAACCTTCGTCAATGTATTTTTTCTTCTGTCTCTGACACTGTTGTCCTGAAGATTTTCCTCCCCAGCTATCCCAAAATTGGATACAGAGGTTTGGCATCTTTAACAAGGTCATGCATTTGGCTCCTTGGGTTAAATTATAAATTATAATTATATAATAATTATAAATCCTCCTGAATGCAAGAGACTCTAGCACAACCAGCCTTGTTTGTTTTAAAAGGTGAAAGCTGTTCCCCAAATAGTGTGTAGCTATCGACTGGTTCTGGTATAGTGCCCAATTACCAAAATAGAGTGGATATAAAAAGTCTATACACTTCTGTTAAAATGGCAGGTTTCTGTGATGTACTAAGCACCATCATTTCAGATCTCTTTCCACCTTCAATGTGATCTATGGTATAATCTGAACAAAAACAATATGAAATCTTTTAGGGTGAAAATAAAACTAACAAAATAATGTGGTTGCGCACCACAGTGTGCACACCCTCTTATAATTGGGAATGTGACTGTGTTCAGAATAAACCAATCCAAATATTAACTTAGCTGCATCCTACAGCAAAATCCATCAACTGCAAAGTGCTTACAAAGCATGAAAGGTGTCAGTCAGGAGAAGGGTACAAGGCATTAGATATACAATGGAACACTGTGAAGACAGACTATCAACAGTGCAGAAATGAAGCGTAGAGATTTCTAGCAAGTATTGGTTGTGTACTACATGCGACAACAATCGCATATATTCTTCATTTATTAATTCATTTTCTAAGCTGCTTAACCCTAATTAGGCTCACCAGGTCATCGCAGTGCCAACACTGACAAAACCATTCACATTCACACCTAGGGGTGATTTGGAACAGCCAATTAGCCTTCTGAGCAAGTTTTTAAACTGTGGGAAGAAACTGGAGTACCCAGAGGTAACCCACGCAAGCCCATACAAACTCCACACAGAAACACCTGATACTGGGAATCGAAACCAGGCCTTCTTGCTGTGAGGTGGCCGTGCTAACCACTGCGCCACCGTGCCACCAATATATTCTTCATATAATGAAAAAAGCTGTGACAGCCTGGCGAGCTGTCCATGATGTACTCTGCCCTCTCCCAGAGGCAGCTGTTATGGGCGTGAGCCTCCCCATGACCCTAATAAGGATAAAGTTTACAAAAACCTAAACCAAGTCTTCTAAATCAAATGGGAAAATGTGTTATGGTCTGAAGAGACCAAAGTTGAACTTTTCACATTTCATCAAGGTTGACCATTACTAAAAGAGCACCATACCTATGGTAAATTACTGAAGCATGGTGCTGGCAGCACGTGCTGGAGTTGGGACTTTAGGCCATGTGGAGGAAACTGCATTTAGACAGGTCTAAATACGTCAATTTTGGGAGAAAACCTTCAGGCCTCTTCTAAAAAAAAACTAAAGATGAAGAGAAATTTTACCTTTACAGCATGACAACGACCCATTTATACCTCCAAGTCAACGAAATAATAGCTTCACCAGAGGAAGATTAAAGTTTCGGAATGGCACAGCCACAGCTTAGACCTAAAATCTGTGGGGTTGCCTGACGAAGGCTGTGCACAGGAGATGCATTCACAATCTGATAGATTTAAAGTGCTTTCGAAAGTCAAGATGTGCCACACTGATAGAAAGGTACTGCACAAATCACAACACCCTTGATGACATGGGGCTTCCTGGGGGCTCGCAAAAATTTTTTTGGGTTTCCCCCAAAATTACAGAAGCAAGCAACTCACCTACATCCTATCTATTCCCCCAGGATCTTACACTGGATGCTTGTGCTAAAGTCCCTTAACGATTTTCCTTAATGAGCCTACAAACTGAAGAACTGAATTCTTAAGTACAAAGGCGCCATGCCTTGTGGCTGAACTCAAGTTTTCTACCTGAGTTCAACCACATAAAATTACCCAGTTATGTAACTAAATTGTGTGGATCACTTACAGCAGGGGTTACATCTGTTACTTTAAGGCTTGATTCGTCAGGAAATCTGCACTGCTGCCACCTGGCCAAACCATGCATGTTCTCAGGAATCTGAAAGAGTAACATTTTCCCTAAGTGGCAGGAAGGAGTGTGGTAGGCATTTCTGAGCCCTTTCCTGCAGTAGTTTGTTGTAAGGTTGTCAGTTCTTCATGATATTTTGGCCATGGCAGTTTCAAGTAGAGAGCTGGTTGGCATGAAGAATGGCATGTTTTCCAGATGTTTCACACCTATAGAGATGGTTAAACGTGGTGACGTACAACATGTCAGTAGTTACATATCAATTGGTGAATTGAGTGTATTTCTGCTTCACGTCCAGTGTCCAATCTTGTAACCTCTTTATTTGTTTTTGGTAAAACTGGTGTGATTAAAATTAACAATCATACTCTAACGCCTATTTATATATAAAAGATAACATAAAACATATGAGGTACATTACCATGGTGATTATGTAAATAGTTGAATATGTAGACTCAGGCACTGCCTAAAAGCAGAGCTCCAAATAGATGTCCATCTTTCTGATTTTTGCTTTGTTTGTATCTCCTGTCTTGTTAATTTAATTATCCGTCTAACAGGTTCATGTTCTGCCAAGATTCTGATTTCAGTGTTTGCTTCAATACATTTATTTACTTTCAAGTCTTCTGCGTATGAGTCTCTGTGAAAGTGTATGAGGCTCTGTATTTTTTGGGTTTCAGTTTCGTTATTTTTAAAAATGTTGGGGGTTTCGCCAGGCAATCAGAATCAAATCAGTGAAGCAGCAGCCTTATTGGGTTTCCTGTGGTGGAAACATGTGGATACCGGACAGGTATACAATAGTGGATACAGGACATGGGACATCTAAACCCTGTTTAACGACCATGGTGCTTCACTCAGCAGCACCGCCATAAATGTAAAGTCCATTTAAACAACTGTCAGCTATCACTAATGCAAATGAGCAACAGCAATAACACCAGGCAAACTGACAGTCATGAGTTGCTATTGCTTAAAGGGGCAGTGTCATAGTCGTTTAAAAAAAAAAAATCTAAATACGAGAGGCCCCGATGGGGGAATTGCACCAGCCGCTACCTAGCCATTATAAGCAATCAGCACCAATTTTGTAGAAATGTTGTCTTATGACTGGCGTTAAACTTTGTAATAATCGTTAATCATTGTAATAATCGTGGCAAAAATTTTGACAGTCAAAAAGTTTGTCACGATCAGCACACTCAACCAGCCCTATCCCCCACACCCCACAAGAATTTCTTAAATTGTGGAGATCGTGGACATCGTGCCCCAAGGTAATCCCAGGGTTAGGGGTTTGCAGGGCAATCTCAGTATTTGTAAACTGTTCATGCTAATAACATGTCCATCAAAAATAAATAAAGTCCATGTTTCAATCCATCTAGTTCTTTAGAGTGGGAAGATGAAAGGCTATAAACAAATATAGACAAGAAGAGATTCTGGGCATATTTCGACAATATTTTTGGAAATAAAAATATTTGGGTAAAAATTATGATACAGATCCTTTAATTGTTGATGATATTATTTACTAAGACAAAAGTAGTTAAGTGGGTGCAGTACTAATCAGACCAGTTTTTTTTCTTTCTTCCTTTTCCCCAAATGCTAGCCATGCCTGTTTGTTTCTTGTTGTGTGAAGCAAAGGCAACAGTTACACTGCCCTGGCCAGCTGGGAAAGGAAAAAAAAAGTCGAAACTGTTGTGTTGTGGCGTGGAGCTGGGAGGAATGATTACAGCACAGCCCATAAATACACACCCCCTGTTCCACAGTGCAACATTAAAACCAGTTCGCCGGTAGGGAGAGGAAAAAATCTGCCTTAACTTCTGTTCGCCGAGTGTCTTGTTGACAAGGTAGGAAAGCAGATTATTATTATTATTATTATTATTATTATTATTATTATTATTATTATTATTATTTCTGAATCACGGCTAGTGTTTAGCCCGAGCCTTCAGCGCACGTGACACGCTTTTTTTTTTAATCATAAACATACTATTTATGGAAAACCTGAAAAGGTCAAGTTGGGTTTTCAGAAATAGTTATTATAACACGTTTCAGCCGACATAAGAACAATTAAGGATATTTTTGCAGACATGGAAGAAGTTTTAGCCTAGCCTTCCTGAAGGTATTGTTCTAGCTAAACAAACCGCGTCTTTTGTTAGTTATTACTTTATGACAATTTGTTTTCATAGTTTGTCATATAAACACTGTATGTGTAGCCCGTTCGGCTCACAGAAACATGTAGCAGTTGTTTTTCCTTAGCCCAGATAAACAGTGTTCAGTCACGTTCTTTTATTACGAGAGGAAAGTTTGGAGTTGAGTAACTGGAGTGACATACCAAGCCCAAACCGCCAGCTTTATTTCCCTGGAAGTGTTCAGGTTACGTCACGCGCTGTAACTCAGCCGCCGTTGGTGATAAACGGAAGAGGTCAGAAGGACAGGACATCTGTCTTATTTAGTAGTCCATGTCCTTGGTGGCGTATGTTTTTAGATTTCTGTGTACAAGTTCAAGAGCACTGCTTTGTCTTTCATCCGTTAAATGTACTTCCTGGCACCTTGTAGACACACCACCCATCAGAATTCCCATAAAGAAATACAATGACCATATATGGAGTTCCATGACGTCATTATA
>JBCNYG010000003.1:11035718-11049964 GCA_039654305.1 Porochilus rendahli | reverse complement strand
ATCGCTTCTCGGCCTATTGGCTAAAATCAAGTGTAGTGTCTTTTTTTTTTTATGAATTTGTAGGATATCTGGGTGGTTTGGCGGTAACAAGGTCCTCGGTCTGAGTCGCGGGCTACACGAGGGCGTTTCTGTGTGGAGTTTGCCTTGCTTGCATGGGTTTTCTCTGAGTACTCTGGTTTCCTCCCAAATTCCAAACCCTTGCACATTAGGAACATGCCCATGTGTGTGTGTGTGTGTGTGTGTGTGCACGCCCTGCGATAGTCTGATGTGATGTTCAGGGTGTAAACCCTTTCTCCCACTGTCGGTTAAGATACACGCCAGCCTCTCTGTGACCCTAATGATCAGGTTTAGCAAATGAGGATATTCTTTTATAGATTTGTCTGCTATAGCCTACGTATATGTCAAATGGTATTAAATGTATTTGTTTAATACATGGACTTTATACCATCTGTTCAACAATTGTGTGTAAGCTATTTATGAACTTTTGTAGGATTATTTTATGAGTTTCATTTAAAATATACTGTATAACCATATTTAAATACATTTGTTATATATTTACTTATTTATACAGTGCCACCTCACAGCTCAGGATTCCGTATTCACTCCCAAGCTTGAGCTACTCATGTGTATGATTTCTCTTTGGTATGAATGGGAGTGTGAATGGGTGTGTACATTCCGTGCCAGAATGGACTGGCGTCCCATTCAGGGTGTATTCCTACCACATACCCAGTGTTTCTGGGATAGGCTCCAGATCCACAACCTTGCAGGATAAAGCAGTTAATGAAGATGAATGAGAGAGAGAGAGAGTGTGTGTGTGTGTGTTTGTGAATAGTACCTTTATGCAGGCTTATGTGAAATCTGTATACATATTATCCATATAAAATTAATTACATACTGATATGTTAACAAAATAAGTATAAATAAATATATGTCCAGGGCAGTGGTTATCACATTCTGCCTCTCAGTGAGAAGGTCCTGGGTTCGAGGCCCAGATGCAGGGAGGGTGTTTCTGTGTGGAGTTTGTTAGTTCTTTCTGTGCTTGCATGGGTTTCCTCTGGGTATTCTGGGTTTCTCCCACAGTGCACATTAGGCTAACTAGTGGTTTTAAATTGCCACTTGGTGTGAGTGTGAAAATTTTTGTGTGTGTGTTCCAGTGACCCCAATAGAATTAAGCGTTTCAGCAAATGAATGAATGAGTGAGTGATTAGTAAATGTATGTCCTTATCATGTGTGATGTATAGGATGTGCATGTGTTTCCATGTTTTCAAAATCATGTTCTCCCTACTTGTAGGACTTTCTGAGACTCATCACTTTCTGAGAAACTGGTTTCCTGTTTGAAATTTAGTATTGCATCCACCATACTGCAAAAAAAAAACAAAAACCAAACAAATCCCTGAATATAATTTCGAAGGGTCATGCAACCCTTGAAGAAGTACTTCACCGAAGGCCTAATTCAGGTGGCCATTGTACTCAGTCTAGCTGGGATGCATGTAGATGTGGATCCTTACCTTCCTCCTCCTCATAACATCTACATCCAAAATCCAAATTTGACCCAAACCACGTCCCACAACTTTCAGAACTCTCTAGATGGGTATGGTCTCCACATAAAGAATCTAAATGTGGAGGCCACTGTCCCGGTTCCCAGGTTGTTGCACTGGGTACGCTCTTTGCAACACCTTCACATTCCAACTGCACAGCTCGAAGCCTGGTTGGTCCACAGTGAATCTGAGAACAGTGGGATGACTATACCAAGCCTGACTGGTTCCTGGGATGGTGGAGATGAGCTGATGGACATGAACGACTCAGCAAGTTTGACCATGAGGATGGGAGGTGGAGGGATTGGAGAATCTGGGCATGCACCAGTTCTGGATGATGGGAGTTTGGGGGTGGTGGCCACACTGTCAGGAGGCCAAATGGATAGTGAAGACATTAAAGAGGTAAGTAGTATGATGTAGATTAGTGTTTTACAAAATCATGTATTGTTGCTTTTTAAAGCTTGAATTAAAAATGAAAGATAATCCAAGGAACTAAA
Source organism: Porochilus rendahli (assembly GCA_039654305.1). Taxonomy (NCBI): domain Eukaryota; kingdom Metazoa; phylum Chordata; class Actinopteri; order Siluriformes; family Plotosidae; genus Porochilus; species Porochilus rendahli. The sequence goes on along the minus strand of JBCNYG010000003.1, from coordinate 11,047,932 downwards.
GTAGATGTCGGTTTGTTATGGTTGTGTTCTACCAGCGAGATTTCAAATATGATAAGGGTTTGCATAAAATTAATGCTATCAGGAAGTTTTTATCATTTCCTAGTGATCTACAGGTTAGAATGCAAAGTTACGTAACTTGAAGTCATTTAAGGTTAGATTTGTTTTCTAAATTCTAATTAACTTCTTGAATGCAACAATTTTCTTACAATAACCGCTAATGCAAACATGAACTCATCAATTTGTGATAAAAAATAATAGACTCTGGCTGGATTTTTCTATTATCATGATAAAAGAACTCAAACACTGATCTACTGAATGACTTCATGAACAAAACAGAACAAAAACATTAATAAATATTCATGTTAGGCAGTCAGTGAATACACCGCTGGCGTGAACTCTCCAGTGTGGGTCAAATATTCTCCTGCTACACAACAGCTAGATTCAGAAATGGGCGGATGTGTGTATTCAGTGCTGTCAGTCATACAAACAAACTCACACACCTGTGTACAACGGAACAGATGGGATGTCTTCTAGCAAATATATTATATGCAGTATTTCATTAGCACATAGAGTATAATGCATGTTCTCTTCTTTTTATTCATTTAGATTGATTTCTTAGTAATATTGTAATATAACGTTTAAATTTAGTCCAAGATGGACAGGTCATGCTGATCCAAGGTGACAGTAATTCTGTCTCCAGACTGACAGGGCTCAAGTCTCGGCCTACATTGCAGCATGTGTTTGGTCTCAAGCCCAAATTACTTACTGCTGGGGACTTTTGATCACGATTTCGCTTTCACTCCCTCCTTGTGTGGAGAGCTGGGGGAATTTTGCCGTGTGTATCTTTTGCCATCTTTCACTTTCAGTGCCAAAGATATCACACATATATGCTTACATATAATAACACTGCTAGTGGGACAAATTGCCCTTCAGATTTTAGGCAAACTGCTGTGCATACATTACTTGTATTATTTATGAAACTCATAATAGTTAAGATTAGTTGACTAATTATACTGGATTGATTGATTGGTACTTCTGTTATCACCGTGGAATTTTTTTATGGACCCCTACTACTTATACTACTGCAGTGTTTTTAGTTTTTTATTTTCATATTTCTAGATTTCTGTTGTTCCTCTATGGATATATGCTTATTTTTATTGCCTTTTAAATTGCACCTTAAATGTATGTCTTGCTTCTATGACAACCAAATTTCCCTCAGGGGATTAATAAAGTCCTCTATCTAACTGTACTGACTAGGGTCAATTACTTGTGTCCTAAAACCTCCAGGACACACTGGAGAGCTGATAATAATAATAATTTTTCAATGTAAGGATTCTTCCCAAAAATCGTGACTGTCAAATCCATACAGTTATCAGTCTAGGGGCAGACAGGCTTGCCTGTACATGATCCACCAATCTATTTTTGGACTGAGAAACATGCTTGTTGACCTAGTACAGAAACAGTTGTTGGTTGTTATGATGATGTGCAATAAGCTGTCTTTTTATGTCACTGTCTGTCATTTTCTCCTCATTCATCATTTCCCTACAGTTAAATATGTAATTATGGATAAAACATTTTGCCCTCATGTGCTTCTGCTGTTTAAAGTGTCCTGACCACCCGTACTGACAAAATGGACGAAGATGTCACACTAGCAAGACAGATGAGGATTATTTGAGACACCCCCCCCCCCCTTTTTTTTTAATATCCAAAATCCCTTACTGACTGACTGAAGGCTATAAAGGGGTTCTTGGGGGAGTTTTCCAGACAGGCTAGTTGTGACCTGTACCTTGAAATACGGGTTCAGTTTGGTGTTTGTTTGCGGCACAGCTTGTCTGTCCCCGGGTGAGATGTTTTGTAACCTAAGGAGGCATCACTCGGACCAGCGCGTGTACAATCGCTTTTGCAATGCTTGTTTACCAGCTGATGATTAAGTAACACTGAAGCTTCAGGATTAGCAGACGTTGCTAATCATTATTTCAATTTCAGTATATCCCATACAAGAGTAATACTTATTTACTGTTTATGCTGTTTATTTTTTTTATGTGTATAACTTGACTTTTTTTTTTTTTTTTATATATTTTTTCAAGCCAAGAAGTTAAATGTTTCTGGTTAACTAGCTTGCAAGTACATGGAAAGGGGGGTTTTCAAATCTAATCGTATTACCCCAATGTCCTTGACAAGCTATTCCAGCCAGAGAGCTGAAGTTTATATACAGGCAATATCTATCTTTAAAACATATAAATAAGTATATAAACAATTAATATTGTTTTATTAATATATATAAAGAAGTATTTATGAGTTGGATTCAAAAGTCCTTCAATTGATGAGGTTTGCTTACAGTAAATTGGCTACCAATGAACAAGGGTTTTTCAAAATCCCCCGATGAAAACATTTCAGAGTGAAATGTAATGGCATCTGATTGGTTGTCTTCTAATTGGTTATCGTCACTCTGTCATTTGCCGAACTGCTTAATCCTACTACAGTCACTGGGAGGCTGCTGTCTATCTCAGCCGAAAGTGGTAATACCTTACCTGATATGTACGTAAATAGTTGGATTGTGTTCATAAAATTCTGTCAGGATGTCCAGCCAGAGCTCTGTGTATTCTTATAAAGGTTATGGTCTGTTGTCTACAAAAATTGCTAAATAATGTAAACAATCTGGTCCGTGAACACTCTGAAGAAATTTGATGGCACATCTCAGTATCCAGTGTTGAATTTGAAATCTACCCACAGCAAGAAGATGAAGTTTCAATATGGCAGCAAGAACTTCACCAGGATCAGCTACTTCAAGGACAAAATCAATACTTCAGTCTGCTTAATGAAGATGATGAAGACTTCATGGTGAACCGTTGGCAGCATGCAAACCCATTTTATAACCCAATGGCCAACATACAAGAGGGTGTACAGGTATTAAAGCAGTTTACATTACCCTACCCAGAAAAATAATCCTAGTATATAGTATATTGGAACTGTAAAATGTGATTGGTCCGTTACCTCGAATCAAAATGACATGCATTCATGGTTTGTCATTGTCACTTCGAGCAGGTAGCATCAAAATTATCACAATGGACATGGAGAAATAAACCATAGAAATCTTATTTTATGTACTTAGATTATTGTAATAAACTCTATTGTAAATGGATGCCATGAGCTGTATAGCGCTTGGGTTACCTCAAAGCTGAGTAGAGCTTGCCTTATCTGCCTGCCATTGTTAAAATTCATAAAAAAAATAATCTGGAAACGGCTCATTTTAGTTTGCTTTTATTTATGTTTCTGTGCAGTATACATGCAAACTCTTACTGAGAGTTGAAAAGATGCTGTTACACAGCTATTCTACTCTTGCTCACGTGGGCATATAGAGCTCAGCAGTGTCTGGCATGCTTTAAAAATGTAGGAACTAAACCATAAAAATCTCATTTTAGTGTGCCCTTTTTTCTTTTCTCTTTTTTCTCTCTCTCTTTTATAATTTTTTTGTAAATTTTTATTTATTTATTTATTTTTGCTTATGTTCCCGTGTAGGCAAGGTGGATGTTACTGAATTGACCTTCAGTCTCACCTTCAGAAAATGATTAATTATACACATATACAGTAGTTTTTTGAAGCCAGTACATAAGACTGACTGGGTTATATTTCACATGAAAAAAATTCCGTACATGGATTATGTTTCATAACTTTTTATCTCTGCTCATTATCATTAATATTTAAAATAAAAAAAGAATATGTGACCCGCTCCAGCAGAATATGGATTAAGTTAGTACGCAAGGTAGTCACTTATATAAGTTTTGAAAGATTTGGAGACAAAACAGTCATTTTCGTGGCTTTTAAGAATTTAAAGGAACTCTGTTTTCAGTACAGTTCCCATTCTAATGTGGCTGACTGATGAAAAAAATTAATGAAAACACACATTATTTGAAAAGTGGTTCAAATCTTTTGTTGTTATTTTAAATGCCATTGGTAGAGGTTTTAATAGGTCTTTGAAACCATTTTTAATGTCTGTCCAACTGATTTGTTGAAGCACTTCAACAAGCTTGTCCTGGATTTTGATGTTTGTCTTGCATTCCAAAGAAGCACGTATACATCACCTGACTGAAATGAACGTTTTCCATCCTCTCTTCTGTTCTACCAGTGCACAGGTTTACAGGAGGATAGCCCATGGTCTACTGAGGAATGCCTGCAATTACTGGATGCTGGTTTCTCTCTAGAACATGATCAGTATGTAAGTTGGACTTCAACCTGAAAATTCCTAATAATTTTCCATCTGTTGTACAGTAAGTCATTCGTAATCAGTTTTAATTGGGATGCCTCTGTATGTTTCATTTCTAAGCTGGCAGATCTTGATCCTGTGAGGTCTGATGAAGAGCCAATGCAACACCATGCACCTCTTTTCCCCACCATATTTTCTCAACATGAGCCTGTATTGGATCTAGAACAGCAATGGCAAGATGTTTTGGCTGTCTTGGGACCTCAGGTAACAACTCACAACACCTTTTTCTTTGTTTCTTAAGAGAAGTAGTGTTTATTATATTCTTTGAATATTTAAATTGTTTGGCAAGGGGGTGGGGGTTACCAGAAAAGTGAATGTTGTGGAAACAAACCAACGGATCTTAACATATTTTCTTTGGTTACCCCATACGTCCTAAAAATATCAATAGATTGACTGGTTATGCTAAATTAACTCAAGATATGAGTGTGTGTGTGAATACTTATGGGCGGCGTATTAATGTCCAACCCAGCTTCAGACTGTAACTGAGGATGACGCTCTTGTTTTTACCCCCAAAAAAAAGAAGGAAAAATAAATAAATACTGAATGGTCACAACCAAATAGCTTAGTATTTAATATTTACTGTCTTATTTAGGCAGCACAGTGGGGTAGTGGTTTGTTTGCCTGCCTCATAGCAAGAAAGTCTTGGGTTTGTGTCCCGGGCTTGATGCTGGCGTTTCGGTGTGGAGTTTACGTGTTCTCTCCGTTGGTTTCCTCCTGGCATTCTTGTTTTCTTCCACAGTCCAAAGGCATGCACGTTAGGCAAACTGTCTGTTCCAGATTGCCCCTAGGTGTGGATACAAACGGTTGTGTATGTGTGTGGGATCCTGTGATGGATTGGCGAGCTGTACAGGGTGTATGTATCGGATGATGTAACAGAAAAATGTGCAACACTAGACTTCTCCAGAATTCCACTTTGGATTCTGCTTTTGAAATAAAATGATATGTAACCCATTTTACATGCTTTGACGCCTCTGTTCTTTCTGCAGGACATGAATCCTGATGCCTTATTGGACAGTTCTTACGTCAATGATGGGGGAAGAGAAACAGGAACTTTGGAGAGCCCCAGTCAGCAAAATCTAAGTCTTCATCAACCTTCTTCTCACAGATCAAGGCAGATTTCTTTTTCAAGCAGCATGGACATCAGAGACGACGGTCTCCTTTCTAACCACAACGATGCCAATGTTCCGGATTTCTCTAATATAAATCTGAATATTAACGACCCGGACATAATGGACTTTCTTCTTTCTCCTACACCAGACAGCTCAAACATTAGCATGCCTAGCTTCTCTATGGAGGAACCGAGCCAGTTGAGTCTTTCTGGTCCTCTACTGAAGGAATCCATGCTCGATGAAAATGATCTGTTAGCGTTGGCACTGGAGAGCGGATCTAGTCCGCCAGAGGATTTCCAAAAAGAAGACCAAACTGATTCGGACTCTGGACTCTCCTTGGACTTCAGCCAAAGTCCCGTTTCCCCAAGCAGATCTGAATCGTCATGTTGCTCCTCTTCCTCCAGCTCATCATTGTCTTCATCATCATCAATGTCATCATCGTTTTCAGTTCCTGAGGAGGGGGCTGTAGGATACACCCCCATCAAAGAGGAGCCGCTGGATGAGGAAGGAGCTGTTGGAGGTTATACACCAGAGCAAAACAAAACATGCTACACAGATTACCTGCAATTCCAATATTCGCCATGGCTTGAGCATATAGGCCACGATCACACCTACAACCAGCCCCAGTATACAAACCAAAGAAAGCCTCGCAAAGAGTACCCCGAAGAAGGTCTGGAATATAAACTCCAAGACAAGCTATCTAACAGGGATGAGAGGAGAGCCCGTGCCTTGAGGATTCCATTTTCAACTGATCATATTATTAACTTACCTGTTGAAGAGTTCAATGAACTTCTTGCCAAGCACCCCTTAAATGAGGCTCAGCTCACACTCATTAGAGACATTCGTCGCAGGGGCAAGAACAAAGTCGCCGCACAAAACTGTCGCCGCAGGAAGCTTGATATCTTGCAGGATTTGGGACATAGTGTTGCTGGTTTGCGGCGTCACCGCGCAAGATTGCTCAGGGAGAAACTGGAAGTTCTGCACTTGGTTAGAGATATGAAACAACGGCTTAATGACCTCTATGAAGAGGTGAGGAGTCGAATCCGGGAGGTCGAAACGATTCCCTGCTCAGCCATGGACTTTACTCTGCAGCCAGGGAATGACAACCATGTTTCGAAATCCAGATGGACATCTGGCAAGAAACAGAAAGACAAGGAGTGAGGACGGCTGAATAATTCGTGTTCAGTTTGTGCCAGAAGCCAGATGTTGCAAGATTCAGTCGAGCGGTCATGATAGAAATAACTTAGCCATTCTTTCTGCAGTGCAATGGACTACTGAACTCTACTGCAAATACATAGAGCTGCAGTTATGTGAAGAGACAGACAGATGGATGGATGGATGGATGGATGAAATTAATTGTGCAGTTCGTGATAAGAAAGCAAAGAATCCACTGTACCAGATGTTTATCAGTAAATCAGTGTTTATAATTTACAACAAACCTCAAATCTCCATTAAAAGTGGAGAAACTCCTGGCAGTGATAACACTGGACTCCAAAAGTAGAGGGGTCTGGGAACCTCGAATGGGCTGATGATTGATTATTTGTACGTTTCCTTATAACAGAGGAAATTACAAACCATCATCATCATCTTCCGCTTGATCCGAGGTCCGGACGAGGGGGCAGCAGCCTAAGTAATGTCTAGACGTCCCTCTCCCCAGCCACTTCCTCCAGCTCTTCCGGGGGGAAGAGATCACAAATTATTATTATTATCAAAATTATTGATTTATTATTTTTTTTTCTTTTTTATTTATTTTGAGAGAGAGAGATATTTATTTATTTATTTCAGACCCTTTATAAAGTTTATTTAACCCAAATATTAAAAAAAGTCAGCCTATACATAATAACTTGAATCTCAAAGGTTCTGTGGTGGAAACAGCAATAAACAGCCAGAACATTATTATACACATGTGAATACTGAGCATATTACAGTGCTGCTCATAAAATAAATCTGCATGTCCTGTGAAATGTATTTTACAGTTAAGGGGTCCCTGGTTGCAAAAGGTTTAAGAATGCCTGTCTGTACTTTAAAAAAAAATAAAAATATTATGAGAACAGGAACGAAAGGACCGGAAGATCAGGTGCTAGTGTAGGTTTAGAATAAACAAAAAGTTTTGGATTTTAAAATGAATGCAGTGTTTATCATTGCTTCTCCCACTCCCCGAAAACTAATCACGTTTTCTACACCTTATAGTGGAGCTGCTCAGTACTGAAAATCAGTGGAATAGTTCATTTTGTGATACAAGCATGAAATTTGGTGTGTGTCATTTGGAACAATCTTTTTCAGGATATGACGCTGGCTATTCAAGACGGCGCCCACGTGCTTTGAAACAAATCTTTTCTTCAGTGTTTTATTTCAGTTTGGGTTTGTGTTTAATATACTTTTTTTCCTTGCTTGATGTCTGCAGTAAGTTCAACAATGGCTTATTTTACCCTGGGTTTACACCGGGGTACGATATCCGAGATGTGCACGATTCAAAAATGCGTGGAGTTCCAAGATTGATGAGCATGCTTGAGGCACGGTTGGGGTATAAAAAGGAGGTAGGGTCTATCCAAGGGATAAAACCTGAAGGAATCGTGTTTCCTGGTTCACTTCGATCCCTTAGGAGGGCGGATAAAGGTCTGTTATGCGCTACTGAGATTCCCACGTTCACAATAAATGCGGCAAAGAGTATTTGACAAACATTTTGCCACGGTCATCACGAATCAACCAAGTTCCCTCAACATCATCATGATTTTATCCCATGATCCCTACGCTCCTTCCAATTTTCTTAAATGGTGATCACCCCAGTGTAAACCCATGGTGAGGAAATATAAATTTATTTCATGATTTAAGGATGAACAGAGAAATGTATTGCCATTCTATCAATCTATTCAATTCCACAAAATGTCTTCCATATTCTGTTCAAATTTTCTCCAGATTCAGGTTCAAATCCGTGCATTGTTATAGAACAGATGTGTTATTTGAATAGGACTTTGTGAATTCTTTCTGTTTGTGTATTTCTCAAATAGGTTCAAAATGCAAAGTGAATTTCTATAAATTACTACCAGCCATATGAAAAGTTCCTGAGACCAGAGACATGTTATAAAGGAAAGAAAAATGACAAGTTAATCACGCAACTAATATTATGTCAAAACTCCAATTCTAAAGAACTATAAATATAAGTATAAATTCCACACTGGAAATTTAGCTTCTGCATTTAACCCCACCAGAGTGAGCCCACACACACTCGGAGCAGTGCGACTTGCTCAAGGGCACTTCATCAATGTAGGTGGAGGAAGCGAAAGTGCTGCTCACTCCCTCCACCACCACACATTCTTCCATCTGGTTCAGGAATTGAACCAGCAACCGTTTGGTCCTGAACCCCTTTCTCTAACCATTAGGACACAACTGATACAATAATAAGACTAAAACGATTTTCATCCCTTGTTATACATATTATGCCATGAGGTGTTTTTAGTGAAGCGCTGGGTAATAAAAACTAAACAGTTTTGGATTGGGTGGGCATTTTTCATCATTCATGCTTCATTTTCTCAGTCGTTTAATCCTAATTAGGATCGTGGAGAGGCTGGTGCCCATCTCAGCCGACTCTGGGCGAAGGTGAGGTACACCCTGAACAGCTTGCCATGCCATTGCAGGGCCAACACACACACAACCAATCACACTCTCTCGCTCCTAGGGGTGACTTGAAACAGCCAATTAGCCTAGGACTGTGGGAGGAAACTGGACTACCTGAAGGAAACCCACGCAAGCATACTGAGAACATAAACTCCACACAGCCCGAGCCCGGGAATGGAACCTGGGACTTTCTTGCTGTGAGGCGGATGTGCTGACCACTGCAAAGCCGGTGGCCATTTTTATAAATGAAAATTTGTACCAAATTTTATGCTTGTACCATTATTTGAACTATTTTTGCAACAAGCCACTGCATTATCAGAAGAAATAGACTATAGTTATGGTGTGGATCAAAGCTAAACACTCATGAACTGTAAGTTGAAGTCTCGCTCAAGTGTTCTTCAAATAGTATTATTTGCAGATCTTGTTTTGTAATCTGCCAAAATGTTTTAATGAGATTACAGGAACCATGTCTGTACTTGTTTCCTACTTTCTTTGGTGTACTGTATGAATTAGAGACTGTAAGACTGTACAGTAATAACACTTGTAGATCTTGTTTTGTACGTGTTTCATGATGATTTCCTACTTTTTGTGACTTCATGATGACAAGCCGGGCTTGTTTTCTGTTTGACTAAAGACATTATAATACCATCTTTCTAGAGGCTCAACTTAAATTCTTTAAATTTCAAGTTAAGAAGACAAATTATGAAGCTGTAAAATGACCTCTCAAAGAGACATTCTTAATAAAAAAAGGATTTATTTTTAAAAAAAGAGACAGAGAGCAAGAGAGAAAAAAAGGGTGGAAACAAAAAGATGCCAAGTGTGTTCTAGACCAATAGTAAGAATCTAAAAGAGGGAAAACACAAGAACTTACAATAAGAATAACAAGAATGGGAGCTTTTTAAAAGTAACTTGAGAAATGGAAAGGGAAAAAAAAAATCACTCCTTTTTTTAAACATTAATATCAAATGTGCCATCTACTCACTAACTGAATGAGAATATGTAGCATTTTAACCTAGTGGGATGGATGCAATTCTCACTCACTTCCTCTGAAAACTGGAACCAATTCTTTTTTTAGGAATTGGATTCAAACCTTTGTGAAAAGCTAATATGTCACAATTAGCCTAATTCGCACTTGCATTGGATACTCATGTGATTTAATCCATGGTTCCATTTCAGTTGCCCTTCATCACCTGCTTTCTCTCAGCAGTCTTACAGATATAAACCATCTCACTGCATCCATCAATTCAAATGTAAAATGGCCAGGTGCAAAAATCTCTAACCACTAAACAAAAAACCATGAGTGGATTACAGGAAAAGTAGCTTCCAAAACTAAGCAAGAGGTTCATCATTTAATGCAGCTTGAATCAAGTACATGACGTTCTGCCTGAAACCCAGTTAAATACAATGGCATCTTAAATTTAGAACAAACTACTCAACATTTCTTCATTCATTTGGGGCAGGGATGTCCAATCTTTTCCGCAAAGGGCCGTGTGGGTGCAGGTGTGCACTTGAACCAAGCAGTAGCCACACCTTCCACCTGTTTCAATTAAGTTACTTAAAAAGAGAAAAAACTACAGTGTTTTAATTTCTGAAGCTGGGTGGCAGCCATCTTTGTGGAACCACTTGGCTTTAAGATCGCAAAATGGAACCATTGAAAGCCAACACTGCTTAGAAACCCTGAAAAAATACCCTAAATTCATACGCTACCAATAGTTTCACTGATAATTGTATTTAATTGAAAAATTAATAAATAAATAAAAGCTTTGCCTAGCTGAAACTTGGCAAAAAAAGAAAGGTTTTAACATTGAATGAACATCTTGGATGTAATTATTTCCATTCTCCAATCTTTTCATTCTATTTGAGTACAACTTTCAACAACAAAGTGGTCTTACCAAGATGGCTGGCAGCCGGCTTCATAACTGAAACACTAATGTACAATTATTTATTTATGTATTTTTTGAGATCAGTGATTAAAACAGCTAGAAGGAAGGCTACTGCTTTGTTGTAAGCAAAGTAAAAACTTGCACCCACACGGATCCTTGGGGATAAAATTAGACACTCCAATTAGTTAGAGGGAGTTGGAGGGTGATCACACTAGACATGCGATAGAAAAGCAACGAATGCGAATAGTAATTCGCGGCGGTCACTTTTAAAATGTTTTCAAATGTGGCCTGCAGCACTGCATTTTAGTCACAGGGTTCAAACATGTATGAAATGTCTGTGAATGTTGCAAAACAAGGCTTTGACACCGAATAGTCGCAAATTCTTCTTAAAGCTTCTTAAAGTCAGCATATGCCACGAGAAGGTCGCAAAGTTGTTGAAGTTATTGAGACTTGCTGGCAACCGGCATATTCCGTGTATTTTGCCACTTTGCGTGTTTTGTTTGCGACAACACAAGAAAAAAAGCATGGCTTGAGCACATGAAACAAACTAAATGCGACTGATTTAGGGCAGGAGTTTCGCCTTTTTTTTGGCCAAACATCCGTAACCCAATGGCAAACTGTCCCACAACTTTCATGCAATATACATGTTTAAGCCACAAAACATTTGCTTGCATGTGGAGTCACCAGAAAAAAATAAATCTTAATGCGAAAACCAAAATTGGGAGGCTGGGACAATCACTTTTCTATCGCACCTCTAATGTAATCAGCCCTTTAAAACAATTCAGAGTACAGCACCTCTGTAAGTTAGGAACTGATTAGCACCCCCAAAGAAATGAGAATGGTTATGATATACCAATAACACACTTCCTAAAAAAGAAGAACAGTAACTAAATGATTCGGACTGAGAAGCTAAAAGTGAAAACCCAATCAATTCTTTTCAATATCATGAGGTATAAAACTTTGGATAAATGTTGTGATATTTCTCTTCTTTGAATGACTCAACCGTCCTTTTTATGCTAAAAAATTCTTACTGCACTTAGAGTAACAAGAACTGTAAGCACACCAAACACGTGAAGAAACCATAAGGAAATGAGCTCAGGAACTTGCTGAAATATTTATAAAATCTGAGCCTTTGAGTAATCAACATCATACAGCAAGTAATCAGACATAATCGTGGCCTTCATTTACAAAAGTACAGTAAATGTGTCAGGGTTACGTGAACACCTGGACAGAGAAAGATGCGCCATTAAGAACAGGTAAGGGAATCAGAATATGGGGGGGGGGGGACTCAACAACAACAACAAAAAAAAAACCATCAGCAAACGGTATGTTTATTCCTGCTA
>JBCNYG010000003.1:10724105-10736902 GCA_039654305.1 Porochilus rendahli | reverse complement strand
GTGTGGGGGGGGGGGAGAGAGAGAGAGAGAGAGAGAGAGAGAGAGAGAGAGAGAGAGAGAGAGAGAGAGAGAGAGAGAGTGTTTTAGGGAACCATTTAAAGTTGGCATGAAAGATCTTGCTATGTACTAAAGTGTGTGTAAAGACAGCAGTACATTCCGGATGCACACACACACACACACACACACACACACACACACACACACACACACACACACACACTAGGTATGAAAATGTATTGTACATACGTGGTACTTATGTCTGATTTTTCTCACTGTCTCTCTCCCTGCAGGTGTAAGTGTAACCTGCATGCATCACAGTGTGTGTTGGTGGACGGGAATCTGCAGTGTGTATGTGAGCACAACACCACAGGCCAGGACTGCCAGCGCTGCAGAAAAGGCTTCAAAGCCAAAATCTGGAAAGCAGGCTCTTACCTGCCAACCCCAATCGGCACACCAAACATATGTGAGTAACACAAACTCATGCAGATCTCAAAATATTCACCTTCACGCCTACTGAAACCAGTAGTATATGTATGTACCTTTTATATCTGCTATATTTATATTCAGTCCGTCTGCACGGTGGCATAGTGGTTAGCACGTCCACCTCACAGCAAGAAGGTCCTGGGTTTGAGTCCTGGGATCGGGCCTTTCTATTTGGAATGTGCATGTCCTCCCTGTGCCTGTGTGAGTTTTCTCCAGGTACTCCAGTTTCCTCCCACAGTCTGAAGACATACATGTTAGGCTAATTAGCTTTTCCAGATTGCCCCTAGGTGTAAGTGTGAGTGTGAATGGTTGTGTGTGTTGCCCTGCGATGGTCTGGCAAGGCCATCTGTTCAAGCTGTAGCCTGCCCTCACCAAGTGTCAGCTGAGACAGATACCAGTTTCCCCGTGAGCCTTTCAGAAAGACTAATGTGCTTGCCTTTGGACTGTGGGAGGAAATCAGAGAACCTAGAGGAAACCCACGCAAGTACGAGGAGAACATGCAAACTCCACACAGAAGCACCCAAACCCGGGACTCAAACCCTTACTATGCGGCGGATGTGCTAATCACTACACCGCTAATGATTGATTTTATAAGGGAAAAAACAAGCCAGAAAATTCATTCATTCATTCATTCATTCATTCATCTTCTTCCGCTTCTTCCGGGGTCGAGTCGTGGAGGCAGCAGCCTAAGCAGCGAGGTCCAGACGTCCCTCTCCCCAGCCACTTTCTCCAGGTCTTCCGGGGGGCGCCAAGACATTCCCAGACCCGCCGAGAGACGTAGTCCCTCCAGCGTGTTCTGGATCGGCACCGGGGCCTCTTCGCGGTTGGACATGCCCGAAACACTGCACATAGAAGGTGTTCTGGGGGCATTCTAATCAGATGCCTGAGCCACTTCAACTGGCTCCTCTCAACACGAAGGAGCAGCGGTTCTACTCCGAGTTCCTCCCGGCTGACAGAACGTTTTACCCTATCTCTAAGGGAGAGACCCGCCACCCTGAGAAGGAAGCTCATTTCAGCCACTTGTATTCGCAATTTCGTTCTTTCAGTTACTACCCAATGCTCGTGATTATAGGTGAGGGTAGGAACGTAAATTGACTGGTAAATTGAGAGCTTTGCCTTCTGGCTCAGCTCCCGCTTCACCACGGCGGACCGGTACAAGCTCGGCTTTACAGCAGAGGCTGCACCGATCCGCCTGCCAATCTCTCGCTCCATCCTTCTCTCACTCGTGAACAAGACCCCGAGATACTTGAACTCCTCCACTTGGAGCAAGACCTCATTCCAGACCCAGAGGGAGCATTCCACCCTTTTCCGACTGAGAACCATGGCCTCGGACTTGGAGGTGCTGACTCTCATCTCAGTTGCTTCACACTCAGCTGCGAATCGCTCAGGTAATCGCTCGCATTGGAAAGCCAGAAGATATTTCATGAAAATTTTCCACACCAAGAAGCATTCGTGTAAATTTCACATGAAACTTTTCATGACTTTATTTTTGCATACAAGAAGATTATTAATGAGTAAATTTCCCTGTTTCTATTTTTTACTCCCCAACACTTTGCTGCAGCAGCGAGCTGTGGCAATGCAAAAGCACATAGTGGTACATAGTACAGGCCTCATGAATAATCATTTTCATTCTTGCTATTTTTTTATTACTATTATTTGTTGTTAACTCTGTAAAAGCTGATTCTTTTTTTCAGTGGGGGGTTTTGGCTTATTTTTCTTTTGCCCAGGAGTGTACGTCATGTTCTGTCCTGCCGCTGATGTGTAATGTAGTTCTTGCTTTCCATTGTTTTGCCATCCAAGCAATGCTCTGGCACAGAAAGTCGTTTCTAACAGTTTTGAATAACTTACAATTCATTTCACATGAAAACAAGATATTAACTTAATTTTATCAGTTAAAAAAATTAGCTTTTACAATTTAATACATGAGTATTTCAAGTAATTCATTCATTTTCTGAACTGCTTAATACTAATTAGGGTCATAGGGAGGTTGGCGCCCATCTCAGCTGACTCTGGGCGAGGGCGGGGTACACCCTGGACAGCTCGCCAAGCCATCGCAGGGCCATCAGTCACACAACCATTCACATTCACTCTCACACCTAGGGACAGTGGGAGGAAACCGGAGTACCCGGAGGAAACAAAAAAGGTCATAACAAAACAGCAGTAATACACAATAGTGTACAGTTTGTCATCACCTTTAAAAGAAATGCAAATCAATTAGACACCAAATCCTCCTAAACTGTTCACTCACCTAAAAGGGTCAACATTGTTCATGTTCATGTTCAAGTCTAGTCAAGGCTGGAATCGTGAAATGTTTTTTTTCCCTGTAAAAATTAAGGAACTTGTAGTACTAACAACATATAGTGATATTAAAAAGTTTGAACACTGCTACGCACATAGACAAAATAAGAGTATTTGGTATCTTAGGGTTTGTCCTCTGATTAAAAAGCACAGTTATTCTTAAGCTAAATGCTTTTCCTACAGAGGAATAACGAGAAATACAGACTTAGCTCAGCTATTCCAAATCAAAAAGCTCACAGTTTCTGCACACCAGCTGAACATCGACTCACCAGGTTTTCTTTTTCAGATGGCGGAATACAATCCAATTATTAATTATGATATAAGTGTTCAGTGTTAAAGTAAAAATCTAGTGGAGCAACTAACAAACCATTTTCTTCCTATTTACTCTTGCTCATTTTTTAGTACGAAGTCTAGCAGGTCCGATGTATCTGTAAGACACAGTGGGGGCATTCATTTTTTTTAAATATGTGTTACTTCCTTTAATGTTATATGCAGAACACATGTATGATATGGTCTTTGGCAAAATAGCTGAAACTCTGCAATTTAGATTTTAGTTTACTATCAAACTGGATATCTGGGAACACATGCAACTGTGGCAGAGGAAGCATGAACATCTGCACTGTACAAAAAACATCTGGTATGGAGGTATCGTTGGTCTGGGGGAAAAAGCATGTCCATATAAGGATTTGGAGGAGGCCTGGGAAGTCACACGTCAGCATTCCCCCCACCCTGTCTACAACAGCTTCACTACGTCAACACACATGCGTCATGTTTCCTGGTAGATTTATGGAACTAATCATCACTTCCTGGAAGAAATACAGATGTATATCCAAACAAACCCTGAAAGCTTATAACGGTGTCCACTCATACTAGAAATAACAACTGCAAGACTTGCTTAGGTGTCAAATATCTCCCATTACATCTTTACAGATTACAGATGGGTATTGACATCTGTTTTAACTTTTCTGTTTCATTATATGTATATTTCTATATTGATTATATTCTAAAATTACTGAGTATACATCTTCAATTAAAGCCTAGTAGGGCAGCGCAGTGGCGCAGTGGTTAGCAAATCCACATCACAGCAAGAAGGTCATGGGTTTAAGTCCCGGGCTTGGCGAAGGTGTATCTGTTTGGAGTTTGCATGTTCTCCCAGTGCTTGTGTGGGTTTCCTCTGGGTACTCTGGTTTCCTCCCACAGTCCAAAGACAAGCACATTAGGCCAATCGGCTTTTCCAACTAGCTCCTGGGTGTAAGTGTGAATGGTTGCATGTGCCCTACAATAGTCTGGCGAGCTGTTCAGAGTGTATTCCACCATCACTCAGAGTCGGCCGAGATAGGCTCCAGCTTCCCTGCGTCCCTAGTTGGATTAAGCGGCTCAGCAAATGAGATATGAGTAAAACCTAGTTATAGAGTATATCCAAAATAACCCAAATATAGGAATATAAGCAAGCCTTTCTTGCGTTTTTTTCTATAATGATGGAACCTGTGCTGAAATGTAGTGAATGCTCAGTAGAGGCTCAATGCTGTAACTTCAACACCAACATAACTTTAACCACATTCTGCTCTAAATTGAGCACACCTCATCAGGATACTGCCTCACTCTCTTTTTCACTCCCTCCATCAAACACAGCTCTAATAAAAATCCACATGAAATGAACCCAGATTTGGATTGAGTAAACGCAAAATGCAGACATCACATTAACTTCCAAATAGCACTTTTCTTGAAGTCCTGCTCACCACTGCACTCGCAGACATTCAGACCCCAAAACATCCATAAATAACTTTCCATTTTCTCATCTAACCAAGTGGCTACAGAAGCAAAAGCCAAGGAGCTAAAGAATCTGCTCTTTACCACTGTTTTCACCATTTTAAAAAATCCTTCCATTTCCTAACAGCTCCACTCCACAGTGCTCTCCAACATGCTTTGTGTAAGTTGTCACCCTTTTTCAGATTCTTGCTTCAGTGGACCTTGTTTAGAAAAAGGCGTATTAGGCTCATTTCTCTTTATGAAACATGTCATGTAAAAGTTGATGGTTGTCTCCTACATTCCATGCAAGAATAAGTAAGAACCGGATGACATTTATGGCACGGTTCCTTTTCAAAATATGGCAATTTGGTGTGTGCTTTCTTCGTTTGTCAGTTTGTAAGAATTTCTCAATGTCGCCAAAAACAAAGTCAGACTGCAGATAATGTGATGCAGTGGTGTGGTAACACTGAGGTAAACAACGAAGGCTGATTTTCCGAAACTGTTCAGGTCATAAGAGTATGATTCAACAATGCAACACTGACACTCATACAAAATACTAAAGATCATCTAATATTTGCTTTACACTGTAGAATGAGACAGTGCACTATATATAGAGTCAGATTATATCTTCAAATGTATTGCTTATTGTTATACTACTGTGCTGTTGAACTGTAGAAACTATCTGGTCAGATTTTCATTCATTTTATGTAACTTTAGATAAGTATTTATATATTAACACTTATATGGCATTTTGGAATAAATGGTATAGTTTTTAAAAGAAAAGATATTAAACCCATTTTCTCACCTTTATTTTTTATTATAGACACCAGTGGAGCACAAAAGTATGATTACTAATCCAAAAAACATTCTATAGTTATTCAGGAAGCTGCTTCCCCACATCCCACTGACTGGAATGCTGATTTTGAGTGTGTGCACCGGATGGCCTGTTTGACTTCCTCCTCCCATTTATTGTGTTTCCGCTATCTGTGCCTATTCTGCCCTGATTGGATGCCTTTCTGAAGCAGATCGCCATTCCTTTCAGTGCACTGACCTGACCTGGATTGGTAGAGATACCACTCTGCATTGGGGCAGTGGGACTTCCAAGATCAGCTAATCAGAAGGCACAGCATGCTGTGACACATTAGTGTGCCACGAAAGAATCGATGAAAACCTCATGTTTACGGCTAGCACAAACAGCCCAAGAAAAAAAATTGTAAACATGTTCTAACCTCGTTATTTAACACTGAAACGTCATTTAACAGGGCTATTCAACACTTTAACCGCATTTAAAGTTAAAAAACGCCTAATTTCTTCCCTTTCTTTCTGACACAGGAAAGTGAGGGTTTTTTTTACTCCACAAGAGATTAAAAGAAGAAGCTGTTGAGGGATTAGCTGTTCAGGTCTATTATAATGCAAAAGAAAACAAGAACTAACTTGATTTGTGGATGTTGCATGATATTAAATGTTAGTAATGTTAGTATAAATCATATGCATTAAGTGTTCTTCTTAAAAAAGGTAAAAATTTGTACTCATTGACAAATTGCTGTGGGATATGAAGATATTTCTGGGTATGCTGTTGCTAGGAAGCATCCAAACATCTGGGTAAAAATGCCATCACATCACCCACCAATTTCACTCTTTAATCAAAATATACTTAATTTTAATAAACAATTGGTAAATAAATGGGCAAAAAAACTACAGAGGTCAAAGTGCAAGAGCTAAACCATGTCACATGTACAAACATGTCAATATAGTTCAAATTCCACACCAAGCTAACTTTATACCAATATTTGTGAATAGGAGCAAATTCAGTCTTTTCTGCTTGTTGATTACACAACCATCTTCAGTGGGGATCAATGATTAACCTGGATGATGACACAGTCCTCAGATGCTCTGAAGAGGTTTACATTGGTATTACATGTATTGAACTAATTGCTTTAGGTTATAGGTCAAGTTCAACTAAACTACATATTCATAAAGAAAGTGAGATTTGAAATTCAAATTGAAATAATAACTGCTCCAAAATTTAATGACGGTAATAACAGGTTAAAAAAAAAGGCACAAAAAGAAACTGACTTATGTTTTCTTACATATCTACTTTCCTGTTTATTGCCCAGGTATGAAAACATTGTTATTCCATAAGCACCACACTTTAAGGGGTTAAAGCAATACCAAAAGCTCAAGTGTGATGTTTCTGCTGACTGTTTACCATGGAGGGGGACGGGGACGGGGGACAGAGGGGACAGGGACAGTATTATTGGACTTCTGAACACTGATATAGCGACTATTTATTCTACATGAATGATTAGCAAGCCGATAAAGTCGCAGAGATGGTGTACCTTCTATGGGGTCAGAGACATCCCTTACAGATAAAGACACACATTGAAATGCATATGGGTGATCTATTTCTACTCTATCTATATTTAGAGTATATATATTTAAAGTCTAGTATATACAGTATTAAAAAAACAATCTTGTTTGAATGTTTTTGATGATAAGGCTATAAAGATACAGTGAGGAACACCCTAGTGTTACCTCAGAGAGAGTTTAACTCGTTTTACAATTTTCAACTGAGATCATACCACTACTAATAAAAGGTTATTATTAATTCGACCTACTTCTATATGATGGTGGGTTTTCATGAGAGATTACAGCCAATGAGATCAAGTTATATATTTTCCCCAAGACTGTTTCTGGTTATGAGTTAGTGTGAGCTCAGTAAGCAAACCACAGAACAAAACACAAAAAATGAAGTTAGATCAGTGCACACAGTGTTCACTTCACACACTTAAAGCATGTTCAACTGACTTTACAGCAATAACTTCTTTTTCCCCCCATTATTATTATTTCTGAGCACTTCAAAACTTTCTAAAAGCACTTTCTAAATCGGAGAGATCAGAAACGTGGATGTTATTTTATTCCAAAAAAATAATAATGAACGAGAATGAAAACATGAGTGCCGTTTTCTGTCTACAGACTGAAACAAACTCACCTCTTTCCCCAGAAGACAGAGCAGTGAAAGTACCATCCAGCCGGACCTCATTATCCCTCTTCACAAGCCTCTGCGCTGCTTCTACACAAATCTACCTTTCCTTTTCTTTCTTTCTTTTTCTTTATCAAAGGATCGGTCGCTTCTCTCCTTCTCAGATTTATATCTCGGTGATATTCGGACTCAATGACGTCTTCAAACAATCTCCTCCGCTTTCTCCACTTCCCTTTGATGATTAGTGAGATGCTAGAACGAGGCCATGGCAGAGGAACTGTAGTGTGTGTGTGTGTGTGTGTGTGTTAGAGAGAGAGAGAGGGAGAGAGAGAGAGTTTCTGTGTCTCGGCAGTAGATGTGGCTCAGCGGGTTGAGGATGGAGTGAACTGGGGGCGGTATGTGTGTGTGTGTGTGTGTGTGTGCGCGCGCGCGCGTGTGCCGGGGGTGACGTCAATCCAGAACGTGTAAGCGCGTGCGGAGGCTGAGGCGCGGATTTATTTAATTATTTGTTCATAAGTGAGCCACAGTGCAAGTCTTACACCAGACTGTAGTACAGTGCTGAGGATGGTTCGGGGGTGGGAGGGACACACGCGCTTATTACTGTCAAACACAAACGAAAATGTTATCTGCTTGTAAATTCACCAAATCATCCCCAAAATATTTAGATCATGGAGTTTTGCATGTTCTCCGAGTCCGAGACTGCGTGGGTTTCATCCGGGCACTCTGGTTTCCTCCCACAATCCATGGTCATGCACATGAGGCTAATTGGCTGTTCCTAATTGCCCCTAGGTGTGAGTGTGAATGGTTGGATGCGTGTTGGCCCTGTGATGAAACAGGGTGTACCCTGCCTTCACCCAGTGTCGGCTGAGAAAGGCTCCAGCCTCCCCGCGAGCCCAGACGTAGTATGAAGCAGTTCAGCAAATTAAAGAGAGATCTAACTTTTCCAAAAGAGTACCATGCGGAAGGAAAACCCTCTCTTTCAGTAGTGAATGTGTTTTATCTTCCATTATCAGCTCATTCTCCCTGAAATGTTTTCTTGTGAACCCACCCCAGATCACAGGCTTATTATCTCGTATTCACCTGTTTTACACCTTGTTTTGGTTCTATAGTTGTTAACATTGGGCACTGGTGGAGTAGTGATTAGCATGTCTGCCTCCTGGGTTTGAGTGTGGGACTCGAGCATTACTGTGTGGAGTTTGCATGTGATCCCTATGCTTATGTGGGTTTCCTCCAACAGTCCGAAGACTCGCACATTAGGGTAATTTAATTATTTAACATTGGCTGTTCCAAATTGACCCTCAGGTAAGTCTGTGTGAGTGTGAAAGATTGAGTGCGTGTGTGTGATGCAATGATCTGGTGAGCTATTCAGGGTCTACCCTGCCATTGCCCAGTGTTGGCTGAGATAGGCCCTAGTGAGTCTGCTTATAATAACAATAACAAGAGGACTGTATATGTGATAACTTGGCAGGGTAACAGTAATTCATACAAAGTGGAAAAGTCCAAGATTGGGTGTTAAGAAGCAGAAGAATTCATAGAATTTCAAAAGAAATAACAACTTGGTGAGGTTTACTAATATCATTGTGCTTGGTGCAGGGGTCATTGACACTAAAGTACAGGAGTAAGCAAATTGTTTAAGTAAGATGTTGTGGCCAACTCCATTTTATTTCTATTAGATAACGTTCCTGTTTATTCATCATGCCTGGTAAGTGAATGGACACCTTTAAGGGCTCCCCAGCGGACACACAGTAAACCATTATGACAGTAGACGTAATGTTTTTCTATTCTTCTCCTCTGTTTATTTCTTTTTTTTTTTAAGAAAGTAGACTTCATCATGAGAACTGAGATTTCAGCAGCCAGGGACATCCCAATAGTTTATTGTAAAAGGCATCATCTTAAAGAAGGCTACTAGAATGTTCTATAGAACTTAAACGCACAGAAATGAATCTTGTGTAATGGGATGTCTCCCTCAGCTGGACTAACTGTGCGTTACAATAAACATACTTACAAATGTCGACAATAATGTATACACCCACGGTCCACTTTATTAAGTACTGCTTATTCATGCAGTCATATAATCATTTAACAGCCTTATTTATTGTTTACATCAAACTACAGAATGAAAAACATATACGGCATTTGGCAGATGCCTCTATCCAGAGCAACTTGTATTTATCATGGTAATACTGAGAAGTTAAGGATTAAAGGCCTTATTAAGGGGCCCAGCGGTGGCATCAGCGGCGCTACTGGGACTTGAACCCCCGACCTCCAGATAAGTAACCCAGAATCCTACCCACTGAGCCCCTGCTGCCACTAAAGAAAAATATCACTGTTGACTCACCATGGTATGATTTTTGGTGCCAGAGGGCAATTTTTAGAAATTGCTCATCTCTCTGGATTTTCACTCACAACAGTTTCAGGATATTACACAGATTGGTGAAAGAATAAAAAAGCATCCTGTATTAGGTCAAAGGTTTGAAGGCTGAAAAACTTTGATAAAAAATATCAACGAATGACCAGATTGGATTGGAGGAGGCAGTCAATATTAACTCATGTGAACTCTTTACAACAGTTTTAAGCAGATACACATCTGCACTTACCAAAACTAGACAGCTGTAGACTGGAACATCACAAGTGACTTTCACAATTGTTGAATTATCCGGGTTGGGTAATCATGTGTCCACGGTAGCCTCTGATTCCTGATCGACTGACAGAGGTGAAACCCAATGTTGTCTTCTGCTGTAGTTTATTCATCTTTGTGTTCAATGTCACATGCATGCTGAGATGCCTTTCTGCTCACCATGGTTAAAGAGTGTTTAAATGAGATACTATATTCTGCTTAGTGGCATAAAGCAATCTGGTCGATTCTCAACCTTTCTTTTCAACAAGGCATTTCCACCCACAGAACTTTTTACACTTTGCACTATTTTGTGTAAAACCCCAGAGAGAGTGTGAAAACCCCACAAGAATGAAACAGTCAAACCAGCCTAACTAGCACCAATAGTCGGTCACAGAGAGTATATTCATTAGCAGTTACAAAACCACAACAGAGTAGCTCATATTGAAATTCTTTATTTCAAGTCACTTTGGCCATCGGAATGGCTTACCTATTATTTAAAGTATATGTAAAAAGTAAAAGGTATTTAAGGGTAAACCTAATTCAGATTAAAGCAGCTTAGAACCAATTAGAAGTCTGCAGCGTGTTCATAACATCACAGTTATCAGTGACTTACCAAAAAAACTCAATGTTAAAATCCTGATTACTAATATATTGGTAAACATCTGATTGTCTTTCTGTCCTCAGTGGTGAAGATGCTTTAATAGAAGATTAGAACCATTTATAGGAGGAAAATGTGTCAATTCAGTGACCTGTTGCTTTAAGTGAAAAGTGTTCACTGCATTTAAAAGCACAATATAATAGAATATATCTTCACAATAGATTTCTGCACACAGTAAAACAGAATGAATAACCCTATCATCTGTGGAGAATCACACTATCATCTAACTCCAGCTTTTAGATCTGTGCCCTTTAAGGTGCCAAGTTGGCTTCTCCTCCAAACAGGTGGGATCTGTGAAAAGAAGGTCCAACATTAATCATCAGAATCTAAAGCTTTCTCTAATTTACCTTAACAAATTTGTTACTGTGTCCTTATCAAAATGTTTTATAATCAAGAAAAATTATGAATTATAATGGATTTACTACCATATGACAAAATGCTATCATCGCCGTGATAATGATAATATGGCAAAAAGAAGTAAAAAAACTGTATGATTCTGAGCACTTCAGATGACCCTAAAAGCATGTGAAATTCATATGTCTATGGAAACACAGCTGTAGGACGTCATAGACCATTGCACAATGGACATGACATCAAGAATTCCTGCAAAGATGGAAAATGTTTTAAATAATGTTCAAACTTAACAACAGTTTACGACTGCATTTTCTGTTGCATAACGAGGAAATTCTTACATGGACCTGTTGTGCAACATGTGTGACAGGGACTTTTAATAATGATTCAAATCTATAGTGGAGAATGTGTAGTGTGATTTATAATTCTGTAATTACTGGAGGAGGAGAGCTGGGCTCTAAGTGTCGTCCCAGGAAAGAAAGCAGTCGCCTCCAAATGAGTCCACTGCCTAGGAACATAACTCCTGTGACTAACCAGAAAGCACGTGGATCCTATAGACTCACACACACACACACACACACACACACACACACACAAAAACGAGTTTATTATCAAAAGCAACAATACACATACATATATACATACACATATATATTTTTATATACATACACACACACACATACACACAAAAATTCCGCACCAGAAAAGTAAATGTCTATGGCCATATGGCCATTGCAGCAGTACTAAGGACGTGCACACAAAGGATTTACATTGATTAATCGTTCTATACAGATCATAAAGATTGAGAGGATTTATTAACAACTTCATTATAAGTGCCTCCATTTAATAGTGTAGAAAGTGGTCGCATATATTTTTCTATACGCATTTAAATGTACATTGAAGTTTCTTTTGCAAGTTATTTTTTAATGTAATTTGGTTTTAGTTTATATACGGCAAAAAGTTAAACAATAATAATAATATACTTTCGTTTTAACTAATCAGCATTATTTCCAAATCGGCTCATACTGCGTACAAAATTCAAATCAATAATTCCCATAATAGACTATCAATACAATGGCTAGGGCATAAGAGGGAATGTGTTTCGTCAAGCATGTAATCGGAAAGATATGAATTACAGTCACATGTTAAAGAGAAAAAAAAGCTGGATCACTTACCGAGATAATGTCTTTCACGTCTAGATTTTATGCAAGGATACAGCTTCCAGATAGCTCGAAGGAACTAAAGGTAAACACATAAATACAAAAGATTTAATCACAAGGTTCGCCATTTTTTCAAATCGCACATACCTTTGGAGCAATTTAAGAGCGGACCGCCGTTAAGATACCGTTAAGTTCCAATTCTATGTGGATTTATTTCGAGGCCATAACATACATCCGATTTTTACATTTATGATTGCGTTATTTCGGGTATCATAAGTGTGTCTATAATCAAAGAAAGGAATCTTTAGAAATAGAATAAGACATAAAAATAAGCTTCAATTTAAAGACATTGCATTTACTTCTAAATACATATATGGGTATTCGTATTTGCTTTAAAATAACGTTAAATTAAATATACTGGGTAATAACGAACATGTGAAACAGTGTGAAATATGTTATCAAAACAACATCAACGACAGCAGCAACAGCAGCAGCATA
>JBCNYG010000003.1:10684444-10700199 GCA_039654305.1 Porochilus rendahli | reverse complement strand
TATATGCACATAAAGTCACAATTGTAAAATATTTTTGAGACGTCCACACTCCTTCATCTAATCACAAATAGGATACAGTGAAGGAGGAGTAAAAACAAAGGTAAATGAAAACATTCCAGCCACCTTTTCACCTTTTACCGAGAGTAAACATAAGTGTAATTGTCTGTGATGGACAAGCTGCATTGTTTTACGCCTGCGCCCTCTCAGTATTACTCGTCTGGTGACCTCTGGATGATCCCCTCCTCATGCATTATGGATGAGAAATGCTTTTGGATTGTCTCTATCCATATCCAAAACGCATTAGCAATTCGGAATTGCATTTTAAATGTTCAAAAACCTTTAGATTGGTACCGTTAACGCGTACAAAACCAACGCAAGCTTATTCAAGATTACTTTCTACAGCAGAGGTCCTAGGTAAATACAAAGGATATCTGGAAAAGGTTTAAGCTGTTCTGTGTAATAATATTTAATTGTTATATATTTAATATTTAATGGTTTATTAAAGATGAAATATGAAACAGCTAATTTTTTACATTACGAAAACACATTGTTTTGCGTAATTTTTATTTTCCAAAATTATGATGTTCTTTTTTTTCTCCAACATGCAGACACAAGGGTCTTCCGTAAACTTAGTACAGCGCTAATGTATAATAACATACTTTTAGATAACGGTTTCCCTTTTTGCGGTTCTAAAGACATTAGCTTAGATTGTCCCGTTTACATTTCTGAAAAGGGCATTATTTCTATAACAAAAACACACCTAGATATTAAGAATAATTACCACGTTTCTCATTGATTGCGTGAGACATTAACTGAGTTCATATAAAACCCTTCATTGGGTTCATATTAGAAATCTTCTAAAATAAATTGAAATATTAGGATAAATATTGTTCAATCTAGCAAAAAGCACGTTTTCACATGTCCTTCTAAATCGCCATGTAAAATCCTTTGGTACACGTGTGTAACATAGCAAGAGTCCAAGAGGTAAAGTATGACTTAGCATAAAAGAATGATGAAAAACCGTTGAGCTTACTTCCCCTTATATATTTAAAACCATCTAATATTCACATCGTTCATAAATATTATTTTGAGTGTGAAATGATGTTAAACCCATTAGTTCATTAGTAAAATTTGCATGTATTTGTTGATTTTTTTGCAAATCAATAGTACAATTAATAAAGATTTACACTTTATCACTTGGTTTCAGATGATTTAAAACTCTTTAGTAATCAAGAAAAAGAAATAAAGCAGAAGAAACGGAATAAATAAATAAATTTAGAAAAATACTAAATGTTCCTTCAAAAATTCTTTAAAAATTCTAAAGTTAAAAAATAACTAAATTGTGAAAATCCCATCATTTTCGCCAGGAAATGCTTGTAGTTTCAAATAGACACTGTCGACATTTTTAAGTTAAGCTCCAACTTATCGTGTCAGGGATACACTTTTAAGAAGTATGACATTTGAAACACACTTGGTGAATTTTCAAATGCAGTTGTTTATTATTTATACAGCGGTCGCCGGTAATCTTATTTATTTGAGTTTGCTGTTTGCATAACACAATATTTTGTCCCCAAAGTCCACTGACAATGTGTGTTTCCTTTAAAAAATGCATGGGCGGGGATGAAACAAAGATTTACTTGTCGAATTGGGGGAGGTATATTGTAGAGTGTGTGTGTGTGTGTGTGTGTGTGTGTGTGTGTGTGTGTAAGTGTGCGTGCGTGTGTGAAGGAGGGAAGGAGGGAGGGTGAGAGAGAGAGAGAGAGAGAGAGAGAGCGAGAGAGCGAGAGAGAGAGAGTAAGTGAGAGTGTATTTATTTTTAAACCATGCTTTAGAAGTACTGTAGTATAAAACATCATACGAAAAAACAACAACAATAATTAATTATTTTTTCAATAAAATAAAAATGTCCTATCGAAATCTATTGATTTATGATAAAGATTGTATGGGACTTTAGAATTGACAACTGACATCATTATAGGCACATCCTACATTCATGCCCATCGCTAATTTGGAAACGATTTAAGAGTATGTTTCACTGTGTATTACAAATCCTATATTGGAGATGCAAGGGAACACCAGGAAGTTCACTGCTTGCTGTGTGAATAATCATTGGAATAAATTATATCTGGGCAGCGTGTTCCACACATGACCTTTTAAAGGTCTTAGGAGTTTCAAAAACGAAGTTTAACTAATCATTAATAATGAACCAAATGTTTGACACAAACGTTAGACACTTTTCACGCATCTCTCCCCTTCGTCGGCTTTTCTACCAATTTAGGGTTAAATGACTTACTTGGAGTTTGCACAGTCCACTATCCTCATATCCGCCTGCATTTGAGTAGAACTGGCGACACAGCGTATGGACCAGCACGGGCAGAGCAGTAGCATACGTTATTTTCCTCACTACTGACCCTTCAGAATCCATTCGTAGCAGTTAAACCGTCACTTGCTTTCTAGAATGTGAAATATATAGTACATTGTCAACTCCCCAAAACCATAAAACTAACTTTATGGACCCCACGTGACTTTTGAGAGCCAGTAAGGGGTATCTGTCTGTGGCCTGTGCGATTTTTACGATCTAACTTCTAGATAAAACGCTCATCCATTTGACATGTAAATGTCATAGCCACTTTTGGTATAGTTTGGTCATTGGCAAAACTGAATCCCAAAAGGCAGTCGACCAGGCGAGATGGGACAGCTGGTTCACTTTTAGGATAATCTTCACTGCTCTCAAAAGTCGCCATAGACGTAGCAAAACAGTTTGGCCGTGGTAAGTTTACAAGTTCGCTACTTGTTTTCTAAGATGCAGGACCACTGCGTAATGACGGATTACATATCACAACTTAAAAAAGTCATAGCTTGGAAGATAAATATGACAGTACACACGTCGTATTAGTGAACATCTCTATAGCACTATATTACTTGGATTTGTTGTTAACTTTGAGCTAAGATTTAACATTAAATTTGTTGCTTTTTTGTCGTACAATTTCTGGAATGGAATTATTCGTTTTTACGCTGCAGTATGTCTTGAGAAATACTGTAATGTAAGCATCATGTAAGACTGGGCTTGTTGTTCATTACGGTGATTTTTTTAACTATTGAAATAAACTGCATGAATTGCATGGAAAAAGAAATATTTAGAGACTCAGACATTGACATAAGAAAGACATGTACAGTAGTTTCTCTTGATGTGATGGGTCTAAATAATATGAGAACTTTATTTTTTACTCCAAGTTAGGCTACATACAAATACAAAAAGCTAATTGGCAAAATGCGTACAGGCAGTTTGACATGGCTTTCCCCCCCCCACAAACATTTTCCATTCACTCTGCCTACTACAAATAGCCAAATGGTCACAATAAAAGTGTTCAATATGTACATCATTTTAGGACATGAACATGATTCAGGAATATACAATTACATAATTTGAATAAAACTATACACACGTGGGACGGATACAAGACTCTAGGACTATTTACAATTTTCCCTTTTCTCAAAAATAAATGAAGAATTTGAGCACATGACAAAAGTCTAATGAGTTTACCAAGACAATGACTTCGAACATATGACCATGAAACACAGAAGCCTTACTTCTGCTAAAATCAATGCAGTCACTACAAGAGCTAGCTAATTAGAGCATCACTTCATATTTGGGCAGAAGCATCTCTGTAAACTCAAAAGTATACAAGTTATAGGTAGTAAATAAGTTATAACATTTAGTTGACATGCTAACTCTCAGAGCATTATACATAGCACTAGACAAACAATATTCATAACAAGGACAACGAGCGGCATTTTTTTCTTTTTTGATCATTTTCTCTCTGGAAATAATTAATCAAATTATTAAAAGAACACTGTGTGAACACCTAATTTGTTTTAATTGTAGCAGTACCACAGTAATTTTAAGTTGACTTAAATACCCAACAACATGCCGAAAGTTGCCGCTTTTACAGTACTCAGAAATAGTCTATTGAAAAATTTCCACCTATTCTCTCCTTCCGATTTCATTGCAGCACTTACAGCATGATCTGCGTTTACCACTATGGCTGGAAAGCGCTACCTGCGGTAGCCAGACTCATACTCTTCAACTTATTGTCCTTTTTCCATTTCATCCGCCGGTTTTGGAACCAGATCTTAATTTGACGTTCTGAAAGGCATAGAGCGTGGGCTATCTCTATTCTTCTCCTCCGGGTGAGATACCTATTAAAATGGAACTCTTTTTCCAGCTCTAGCGTCTGATAACGGGTATAGGCAGTTCGGGCCCTTTTTCCATCTGGTCCAGTCATATCTGCATGGCAAGATTGGAAAGAAAAACATTAGCGAGAATGGCGCAATACAGCATTAGAAGAGTAGATCGCCAAAAGTGTTTTGCAATTTGGATATTTGCATGCAAATACTCTTGACGGGCTCACGATTTATGACTGAATGAGTACAGTGCAGTCACCAAATGGTACAGTGCACAATTCTTTTATTAATGTCTTACAAATGTTTGCATTCAGTAAAACATTTAAAACTTTCGCTATAACGACGCTTATTCTTTCGGTTTCCACCAGGCGATCATGCTTCCCAACACTTTTGTAACTTTTTATTGGTTTGCTTTCCTCACCAGAGTACTCACATTCCCTTGCACCGTAAAACAGAACTTTTCGAAGAAACAACAACTTCTAAGCATTTATGGCTTGCTGTCCTTTCTTCCACCTCTCTCCTTCTCTCTGCTACAGCGTGCAAGGTTCCACACTTGAAAGATTTATGACACTTTCGCGAAAATAAGTAAAGGCTAATTCCGCCCCCACTGTTAAAAGGCAAAAACTTCTAAGCACAAATAAGATGATACTCGTTCGAGAAAAGTATTGAAGCGTAAAGATAATATGAGAGTACCATGGCTAATGTGTAGTTTCCTCATCCAAGGGAATATTTGTGGCGCTTGGCCATCGGTAGTCGCCGAGCTGGTGGAGGTTGCCGTGGTCTCTTGCTTCTGCAGCGTCCGCGGTGCTTGGTTGGCCGCTCTGTGGGAACCTTCTTCGGTCTCAGATGAAGCGCTCGCCTCGTCAATTTCTGTAAAATGTGTACTGTTGGTGAGATTGCTACTCGCAGCGGAAGAGTTTTGGTCGGAAGGAGGTGAAGAGCCTTTGGGTCCTAGGCTCTCGCTGTTAGAGCAGGGCAGCGGCTCCGGGGATGCGAGCGAGCAGCTAGATGGCTGCCGGAATCGCGTCTCCGGGGCTGGAGATTGGAAGCCCCGGGAATTGTCCCCAACCGCCCCAAAGTGGCCAGTGCTGGCTGAACGGTTGACGCTTAGGTCCATTCCATTGTAGTTGTAGCCGTAAGACCCTGAATGCATGGTGCCGGAGTCCCTGTACGAGGCGTTCATAGCGTTGCTGCTAGTTCCATAATTTAGTAACTGATAGTCAGGGCCATTTGGGTAGCGCCCTGAGAACGAGTTTACAAAGTAAGAGCTCATTTAGGTTGTTTTAGCGAGCTTGATTTGTAGATCTTGGTCGTTATAACGCTGTGCTTCACGATTTATGATGTATTAATGAATTATAGCAATGCACTGTACTTCGTTTTTGCTATGTATGCGGCCAAATATGGGGGTGGGAGTGCGTTTAGGAATCACGTGCTTTTGTTGACCAGTCGTAAATTCTCACTGATGACTTCAAGAGGTAATTCATGCTCTATGGTTACAAATGATGACGAGACGGGGAGTTGTAGCCTCGAGCATTCGTGTGCCTCCCATTGCAAGGAAATGCTGCGAGTGAGCAGACAGCGTCACCTACTGGACATGTAATTCATAGCACAGTGAACATTTTTCCCCACATATTTTTGTTATTGTATCTTTTTCAGTGAGAAATTATTAAAAACAAAAGAAAAATAATGATCTATGAATGAAATAAAATGATGTGGTAATACTAATACTAATACTAATACTAATACTAATACTACTACTAATAATAATACAAAAAATCTAAATAATGCAAACAAGTAAACAATTATTATTGGTGGTGTTATTATTATTATTATTATTATTATTATTATTATTATTATTATTATTATTATTATTATTATTATTGTTATCATTAATGTTGCTGTTTTTATTACTAATTTCAATTTATATTTCTGCAAAAAAAACAAGAATAAGTTCTAAGTAAGCCATAAGGAATGTAGATAGATGTCATAGATGACATGGACTGATTTATGATTTGTTGACACAAAGGCACAAGTTATTTCATGTATGTGCATAACGATGTGCAATCCACCCTTGTGTCATACGTTTGATTAAATTAACGCATAAAAACTACACTTGAAATATTGCATATAACGTTTTATGAAAAGTGGACTTTAAACCTTGAATTAAAGTATTACAAAAAGGGATATGTAAAATCTACAATCCATTCTAAGTCATATTTGAAATAGATTTTTCAACAAAAGAAACAATTGAATCTATGTCTGACTGCAATTGTTTACGCATGAGTTAATTGCAATCAGTTTGTATAGTAAGATATGCGTCAAGTGTTCAAAGAAATCTGCTTATATTGTTTCGTGATGTTAGAAACTTTGGACATGATGCGCAATTGAAAATTTTTGCTTTTTATCTTAGAAATCACTCAGGAAATCGAGAAAGTCAGTTTCCTCAACGTTTGACCCTCTCTGGGTGAGTGCACGATACGGACAGGTCAGCTTTCTCCTTCGGTCACCAGTTAAAAATCACTCATCCCTTTCCTCTCACTTTGTATGGGGTATCTTGCCGCTGAACTCTGAGGCGGCGTGACTTTGAGTGTGGAAAAGGTACCTGTTCCCTATCGCTGCCTGAAGCTAAAGTAATTAGATCATATCTCAACATGTTCTTGTTATAGCATCCAATTCAACGTCTTTTCTATCTGACGGATATTTTATGAAGCACAAATAAGATCCTCAGTGTTCTGCTCTCAGATATTAGCATATGTTTTTGAAAAGTGATGGAAAAGTGTGCACAGAGGTTCAATACATTTGACTAAAATCACGTCACACACTCTATTTTGTTTTTTAACTTTTAAAACAATTATCACCAAACATGGTATCCCAGGTGGAATGCTTTCTTGCTTTATTTAATTGTTTCTCCTGATAAATATTACAAGAAATGAAATCCATATACAAATTTAATAGACCATAAACTTGTACGCACATTATTGGTTTGGTGGGGGGGAATGAAAACGTTTCGACACTTTTTAATGAATTCAGTAAACACCTCACACAATTAATCATCCTATAACTACTGCGTCATTTTGTACAGTGAGATTTTATTTAATTTTTACAGCTTAAATATGATTCAGAATATAACATTTAAAATATATGTGTTAAACATATCTGTTTTAGATGTAAGAAAAAATCCTAAATCATAACTTGCACATAAAAAGACATTAAGTAGAGACATCATGTAAGAGTTAAACAAAATAACACTTGAAATATATAAGTGGAATGCTACAACGAATTTACCAATACAACTTCACCGAAGCAAATGTATGTACATTAAGAGTTTTTCCTTCTGTTTAGTTACTGAGGTGTCTGCTGCTGCTCATTGCCACCATTTCATTCTGTCCGCTTCTCGTCTTTCTCCTCTCCACTGGTTTGTGATGAGTTGATTAATTTGTTCTCCTTTTTCCACTTCATCCGTCGGTTTTGAAACCAAATCTTGATCTGGCGTTCCGTCAGGCATAGAGCGTGCGCAATCTCAATGCGGCGCCTGCGGGTTAGATACCTGTTAAAATGAAACTCTTTCTCCAACTCCAGCGTCTGGTAACGGGTGTACGTCTGACGACCCCTCCGACCAGGGTTACTGAAGGTCCCTGTCCGTGAAATAGAAAGAGGAAGGGGGGCAGCATATTAACACCGAAAGTGTGCATATTACAATGATTATAATGACAAATGTGTACTAGGAAAACAGCTTGAGGACAGCAACATGACTTGCAAATTTAATGCCCCAAGACAGTTAAGTGTTTACAATGCTGTACACTATGTTACTTTAAAGAGTGCATATTAACAGGTATTCATGACTTTAATTCAAAAGGCTGTCACTGAAATCAAGTTTTTAAAAGGCAGTGAATAAAAATGAACTCATGCCATTCTGTCCTATCATGTTAAGGGTTATTGTGCATGATACATTTCATTGGTTATTGAACTCCTGCGTAGTATCAGTCTTCAAGTAAACTCAGAATTTCATAAAATCTTCTTCATGATTAGACATAGGTTATTGTTGTGGTTCTACTGTCGGTGTTCGTTAGAGAGGCCCTTGCTATTGCTATAAATTATGATTGTAAATTGCAGTATGTATTAATTTATTTCTGTTTATCGTACAATAAAGATAATTTGGTCAAAACAGTAAGACAAGACATTTTAGACAGACCAATAAAGCAACTCGCTTGTAATTATAGGGAGATTCGAACTACGATTTAACATTAATGCCCACAGATAAGCTACAAAATTGTGAAATATGTGTAGATATTAATATAACAGAGGTAACGAGTTCTTCAAACTGCAAGTGTGTCATGTCTCGTCTCCGATGTCCGTGTTACATTGTAAAGACGAATATAAGATGAATTGAGAAGCCTGAATACACTCTATGCGCTTCCGGATGTGCTCAGCCGGGCGAGTAGCACACATTAGCTCTGTAGTCTATTATAAGAAAAGGGAAATAAAAATATTAGGAAATATGACAGCATGTACATACCACTGCAGGAGTTCATTCTTTGCATCCATGGATACATTGGCACCACCGGTTTCTGCTCGTCGCCCTCGCTGTAGATGTTTTTTCCCGGCGAATCTGCGCAATCTGTTTTCCGGTGCTCCTGATTGTGGACAAGAGAATGTTCTTCTATATTGGAAAGAGCACAGGCGTTGTCTTTCTCCCGGCAGAAGCTTGCTGCCGCGTAATCGCAAGAACCGATAGTGGTTGCTCTGCCGTAGGCACCGTTCGTTTGCTGATAAAAGGAAGAGTGGTATGCCTTCTCCGGGACACTGCTAGCTCCATAAGCAGCACCGGGATAGTGCCGTAAAGGGTCTGTGTATCCAGAGGAATATAAGGGTATCTGTCCCAAGAATGACTCCTGTCCTCCGGGCAGAGTCACCGGGAAAGTGGAGTTTACAAAATACGAACTCATTGGGAGGGCACGGTTCTTTTCCTTGGTTTATGATTTGTTGTGTTTTATAGTCCAAGAGCTTTAGCTATTAGTAGTTTATCGGAGATTGGGTTTTAGGTGAGGGGGGGTTGCTGGGTGGCTATGTGCCAGTGCGGGACAGAAGAGTACCATACCATCTGACCAGCCACTGACCAATCGCAAGCGACCGTGCCTGCAAATTAGCACCCTTTTTAGGAGGGGGTGCTTACCGTATTTTTTCATCCTTTCTCTGTTCCTTTTCTTTCAATGAAATTGTTTTTTTTTAAATAACAAGGTTTGTTAAACACTAAATTGAATACGTTGACACATTCCCCACATCTACTTTGATCGAGGTATATGTACTAACTCGCAGGAGATAAAGGAGGTGCCAACAAATAAACTTGAACAGCGGATGACATTTACTCTATTATGATGAATTATTTTTGTAACTTGATTGTTGCATTTATATTTTCATTCAATCCACTCGTATATATTGATAAATAGCAATAAATAGACATTTAGGCCTAATAATGTCCATTATTTCAAAGTAATTTAAAAATATTTTTTTAAAAATACATATAGCCAGCGATCACTTGATAAGTATCCATTTATTCTTTCAAAACGTCTTATTTGCAACAGGTTGTGGATTTGGATTTATTTTGTATAGATTTACCACAGCCTAGAAGGTAGTTTTTGCAGATGTTGCTCAATTGGCTATTGTGATGTAGTCATATATATCTCATTTTCTACTTTATAGGTGATGCATTAAAACAGTTTGGTGCATCTCTCTTTTCTAAGCATAACACGACTATAAGCGCATTCCATACACCAGGTTTCCAAGTTGGAGTATGCCTTGTGGCTTGAAAACTACAGAAAAGAAGTCAATTTTATATAGTTTATCTGCTTTTCTCTGCGTTGCTTTTCAGGTCGAACGTGTGTGTTTGTCATTAACCAACAGTACAGTTATAATGACTGGAGTCCTGTCGTTATACAACCGCTGAACCATTTGGGACCAAAAAAGTGGATATTTTGAAAAGTGGCTGGGGGTTGTGTGTGCGTTTTAGTTTCATTTCAATTTCCTTTTAGCACGGCGAGGATGCTGCGCTTCCTTTTGCATTGGTGTGTTTTCTGTGAGCGGAAAGCATCTATTGTGTATCCACTTGCATGAAAAATCAAGAGGAAACAGTTCTTGTTCAAAGTCTGGTTAATAGTAATGATAGGTGCTAGTGCAAATTTTGCTATTGATTAATTCTTAATCTGTATTACCGACAGCGCGATGCATTTGTTCTATCTTAAAGTACATTCTGAAGAAAGTTTGATGTATTATGTTTTTTTTCCTAAAGATATTTTACGGAACAAGGAGCAAAAGAATCTGACAACAACTCATCATAACAGAAGAGTGCAAAGCAGCAATCGTGGGACATCACAGCGGAAGAAGGAAATCCCATCAAAAATATGACTTTGTCAAGTTACTGTAACCTTATTTAAAGTTGTCTGGCGTTGTGGAGACACTGAATAATTTGTGAGTATGCCGGTGCCTGCGTCGTACTCTCTGAGAACCTCAGTAAGGCGCAAATTATTGCATTATATTCTGTTTTACTAAAAGGGTTGGTTTATTGAATAAAGATTATGCATAAAGTGCTCCTAAAATACAATTTTATCATGGATTCATTTGATGCATTAAATGTGTTTGCATAAGTTTTGTCATAAATTACACTCAGTAGCTATGTATTTTTACAGTAATGCGAATGGAGAATAACAAAAATACAATTGGTTCAAACACTATACATTTGGTGCGGATTTTACCTTAATTCGAAGAAAAATTAAAAATAATGTATTTTAGATATATATCTATATCTATTATTATAAATCTGTAAAATGGGCCTGAATGCCATCCTGTATGTATAGTTTAAACTAAGGTCATTAAGACTACTTTGCTTTTATTATTCATTATAATTGTTCATTTGTTTTAATTATTGTAAAATAAATATATTTAGTTTCCAACCTACTTTTTTGTTTCAAGTCGAATTTTGTTTGGGGTTTTTTGTTTGTTTGTTTTTTTCAAAAGTTAAACAAGAAATTAAGTAAATTGTAAAATGTATTATCCCAAAATTAAATAAATGTTTGTTAAATGAAAAGCTGAATAAAAGAACTCTAGAATTCTATCCTGTTAAATATTCCGAAATTCTGTGGACCTCTTCCCAGTCACTGAATATATTTAATTCCCCGTATGAAAAATTGTTCTTGTAAAACAGTAACTTCGAACAGAATTTGTCTGTAACTGATATAGTATGCAAAAAGCCAATGTATTACCTGTAAATTCTCTAATTTTTGCAATACAGAATTAATTTTGGTCGAACTATTGTTTGCACTTTCTCAGGAGCTCTGAATTCCGATAATTTGTTGATCTTTCGGTATGTTATTTCTTATCGCAGAACTGTAAGGAAGCTACTACTGTATGCAGTAGACTTATGTGTTTGCATTTATGCTATTACTGGGCTCAATAAAATCAACACGAGTCTAAACAAATAAAGCAAATGCGACTTTCTGCTTTTGATGTCAATGTGTAGGCTTCTGAAATGGTTAAATGTTTGGCACGGCTTACCATCTAACTCCACCAAATCAAATCAAATATGTACAGATCTACCATGCTGTTTTACTGCTGGACTCATGTACTCGCTATGTGCCCCTCCCCCTTCTCTCTCTGTGCTCCTCTGTCTGTTTTCGGCTGCTGGGCTCAGTACATGATCCTGTTCTTGCTTAAACTGCGAGGAGAAAATAAGCAGAACCGATAACCGCGCGCGTGTGCGTGCGTCTCTCTCTCTCTGTGTGTGTGTGTGTGTGTGTGTGTGTGTGTGTGTGTGAGTGAGAGAGAGAGAGAGAGAGAGAGAGAGAGAGAGAGAGAGATACTAAAAATAGTCATCCTCTAAATAAAAAAAACATTTTAAAGAAGTAGGAGAGTGAATATGAAGGAATATCAAACCCTAAGGCATGGATTTTCTAAGTAAGTGGCAAATGCAGGCACTTCAAAGAGCGCCAACAACAGCCTCGAGAATTTACAGCCTCTGCATTCTTTTACGTTTCACTGCCATTGGGCTGAGCTGCCAACCCCTCCTAGCTTTTTGTGTTATCAATGATTTTGCTTGATTTATTGCTTTTATTTTCGAAGATTAACTATTTGCATGGCATTAAAATATAAACATACAAAAGAATCGGATAAAATCACAGATCTAAAGTAAACTGAAAGAGTAGACGAGAAAGATACAGATAGGAGCAAACATACAGATGTATTACCAGCAAAATGTTCACATTGCTGAAATATGAGGTCACACTCAAGTAAATGCACAGTGATAGTGCTGCATGCACACTGCTATGAAATCTCTCTAGCTCGCTCGCTCGCTCTCTCGCTCTCTCTCTCTCTCTCTCTCTCTCTCTCTCTCTCTTCTCACACACCCACTCGCCTGCAGGCACACACACACACCCACCCACCCACACACACTATTAACAAGTCCGCTGTCCTTTTAGCGAACGTCATGACGTGAGCAGACACACTGTCATTACGCAGGAGAGAACGCTAGATGGCACCAGATAGCCAAAAACAAATTCAGCCAGCATTCATTCTCTGCATTCAGAGGATGGATTCTTAATCTCAACAACAGGCTGCCAGACACACAGTCCACCACCTACCCTTTTTATTGTTAAGCTCAAAGTACAAACACCGGAATTAACCTCACCGAACAAAATGTACATATGTGAAGTGTTCAAAATATCGATAACACTATTAATGTGGATCCTTTAATAAACAGATAATATAACTATTTGGTTGATTTCTGAGCTATAGATTACAGATTTAACGATAATGCAGGTATGTTCATAGAAGTATAGTCTGAGATAATGCATGTACTTGAATATTTAATATTTCAAACAGAACTGTTATATGTAATAGGCCTAAAATATACTCGCTGCGAAGAAAACCCAAACAAACGGAAAACAAAGGGCGCACACGAATTGTGAACGTGATTGGACAGCAATTCTTTTTTGGGAAAATACATATAACAAGAAAAGTCTACAAATATTTTATCTATATAAAACCACTGACATATAAGCCCGAAAGGTTGTATATTTGGAATAATGGGATTATATACGATCGAAATTGCTCACTTATGGAAAAAAAGAGTGCCGAATTGTACTATTGTATGGTCTTGTTACCTGGCGTGTCCTCTTTAATGCCTTAGATTACTGTCATTAATTCATAGCCAGTCCTCACCATTAGTGTGTAGAAATGCAGCAGTGCATCGTGCCCCTTGATTAAAGACATTCCACGTAAGTGGTCCAAAAAAGTACAGCTACGATCTGATTGGCAACCAAGCCAGTCCATCAAACACATCTCACAGCATCAGTGACCACTCTTTTCATACTACAAGGACCGCATCCACGAGCTAAATTCAAGCATGTCTAATATGTGCATCACACGTGCCAAGATATCTTATAAAGCATGCGACAGCGTTAGTTAGGAGAAAAAACCTCAAACATCGAAAAGATGCATAAAGCTCCGCGGTAAAGATTAGGCTATACATCGTTTAAACGTGTCTGGTAAATTCAGACCTCATGCACTCAACTCGTATTAACAATAACCTCCAGAAAAGGAAAATTAGTGACAGCAGACCTTACCTTTGTTGATAAATCGTTAGACTGCGCTAGGACAGTAGGGAAAATCCTTCGCCGCTGGTGACGCTGGGAAGCCCTGTTGCCCTGCCCCGATCCTCCATTAGTGCCAAAAGTGACAATAACGCCATTGCTTCAATCCTTTTTGTTATATAAGTCAATGGCATTCGGGTCCACGTATAAAAAAATACACGAGAATCTACTGCGTGTTCAGATCGCAAACTCTTCATCGTGGAGGAAATCCCAATAATAGTCGGCCACATTAGCATAGCGAGCGCAAAAGAGGTTGGTCTGCCTCTTCTGTTACCAGGAGACAGAACAGCGAGCGTATAAGCTTTATGTATATCTTCGATTTTTGCCGAAGTATAGATAGAAGGAGGACAGTTAAAGAACATGGCGAAGCTTCATAAGGCGCAGCGGCCAAAAGAATGCTGCAATATAACCACTTGGGAAATCATAAAAAGTTCACGTTCACGGTTACCCATCCACATGACCATCCTCGGCCAATCCCAGGATCCAGGCACTCATAAAGTTCTATCACAAAGTTGTAAATTTTCATAAAACAACAAGGAATTTATTGCATTTCTCCTCAGTGCCTCAGATCGAGTCGCCATCTTTTTCTCCCACAAAAGCTTGGAAAAAAGAGTAGGACATTTCATAGGCTAATTATTAGGCATAGAAGACTTAGATGTGATTATATATTTTGATCATCGTGTAAAATAAATTCTCTGAACCTTTACATTCAAATATATTTTCGGTTGATTATTAAGTGCGCGTTTTAAAAATTGATGCAGCCAACCTCAATCTGTAACATCAGAAAAAACACGTTTATAGACAAGACTTGTTTTATTGAAATATATTATTTTTAACAGAAATCTGCCGTGCAGCAACAAGAGTATTATTTTATGCAGCTTTGTGCCTGGAACTATGTCAGATCTATGTAAGTCGACAAAATAGGTAATCACAAAACATATAGAAAATATTAACATTCCAATCACAAGCGTAAAATAACTGTAAACAATTTTATCCAAGAGTATGCGTGCTGTTAAGATGACAAAGTAAACTATGGAATATAAAATTGTTGCCAAAAAGAAACAGGGGCATCACGTGTATTTATTTATTTAGATAATTGTATTACATATTACAAAATTGTATACATGCTGTTTCTATGTTATCCTATAATAATGTCATTCAAGCATGTTTTTTAAAGTTATAAATTGGAAATAAATGTAATATTATAAATTTAAAACTAGTCTTACAAATCTCAACACGAAGAGCCAATGCTTTGCATTAGCTCACAATAAAGCAATAAGAGTAGTAAAAAGTATAAAATATAAAAAGCAATCTGTACAAACTGTCACATTTTTTGAAACTTATAAAATAGACAGTATCAATTGTTATATTTTCTAGGGAAAAAACACTAATTAGCGGATCACCCAGTACCGTACTGACGCCAAAACTATTGACCTGTTTCCTTTCCGGTTACTTCTTTTTGTTCTTTTTATGGCGTTTTCCGGCTTGTTTATTGATGCACTAAACACATTAGTTTACAACCCCTAATGTAACTGCTCTCTTTTGGTCTCAAAGTAAGGACCCAGTCACGTCCTGACCGGATGTAACGGAAGTCTCAAAAGCATTTACAAGCAAATGGTAAGAATGCACATATTTAACACACATTGTGTTAGCCTGCATAATTTTTACTAACATAGAAAATTAAAATATGTCCAAAATTAGCAATAATTCTGAAGCCTTGTAGTCTGCTTGTCACAAAACGAATACACATAGGGCAAAAATTTATGAAAAACATAATGTGGAAAGCAGTCCCAATCTTGC
This sequence comes from Porochilus rendahli, assembly GCA_039654305.1. Classification (NCBI taxonomy): domain Eukaryota; kingdom Metazoa; phylum Chordata; class Actinopteri; order Siluriformes; family Plotosidae; genus Porochilus; species Porochilus rendahli. The sequence goes on along the minus strand of JBCNYG010000003.1, from coordinate 10,684,573 downwards.
TTAAGGGGCTAATGATACCAAAACTAACAACAACCACAGTTGTTAATAAAAGTTATTATTATTATTATTATTATTATTATTATTATTATTATTATTATTATTATTATTATTATTATTATTAATAATAAT
>JBCNYG010000003.1:10639502-10660011 GCA_039654305.1 Porochilus rendahli | reverse complement strand
GCCCGAGCTGGGAATCGAACCCAGGACCTTCTTGCTGTGAGGCGGACGTGCTAACCACTACGCCACCGTGCCGCCATTTCTGGAAAATCACGATGATGATAATTCACTGATATATTATCCAGCCTTTAATAACTCCATAATAAATCCTGAACTTTACTGCTTCTGTTGAACTTACAGAGCAACAGGAATGGATTAAACCATCCAAGGCTCAAAAACACACCCATCCCAAGAAAATCACAATCTCACTACTTCTACAATGCTACGTCGCAGGCCTCCCTCTTTTGTCGAACCTCTTATTCCCACTACAGTCGCAGGACTACTGGTGCCCTGACACTGGGCAGAGGCGGGGTACACCCTAAACAGCTCGCCAGACCATCACAGGGCAACATGCGCAATCAGTCGCACTCACACTCACACCTAGAAACAATTTGGAACAACCAATTAGCCTAACGCGCATGTCTTTGGACTGTAGGAGGAAACCAGAGCACCCGGATTAAACCCACATAAGCACGGGAAGAACCCAGGACCTTGTTACTGTGAGGCCGGCGACCAAACCACTATGCCACCGAGCTGCCAAAGGACTTTGGACAGACAAAACTGCACCTGTATTTTAGAGACAAGCCCCCAGAAAGACCAGAAGTCTGTGACAAAGGTGATTTGTGTTACTTTTACAGAGCGACAATAACAGTGACGGTACCTCTAATCTGGTGCGGTCTACATCACGCGGAAGCTTCACTCTGACTCTATGTGTCACAGCCAGCATGTCATATGGGTACACCTAGAAAACACACACACATACCTGTAAACACGGAACACTTGGAACCAATCAGATCACACCATTCCCGTATAGTCAATACTTATATTTATTATCTGTAATATTAACACTTTGCTTAAACAAGCATTCAGATCTAACGCTATAATGGGAATCAAACTCACCTTGTAATCTGAGGACAGGAAGCGAGAATAAAGAATGAAGTTCAGACAAACAGAGACAGAAACACTTTGATTATTACTCTTCACTCAATTCTCAGGGTTTATAAAGCAAAGGGCAAAATAGTCATTTACAGCATATATGATATACACTATACATACCTCTTATTGCCCCCCAGTTGGAGTCGTGGTCATCCTCCCCAAGATCCGCTGCCTAGAAAGACAGGATACAAAATTACCTTGAAACCTCTACCAAGATGAAAAACAAAAATAGCAGAAAGTACACAGCACCCCCTGCTGGGCCATCTGTAATACCACACTGCCAAACTATCTCACAATGTTAAAGAATATTCAAACAATTCCTGGATCTACAATTTGACCTGGATCATCTCCAGAATCTAATGGTAAGGTGTTTCCACCACACACAAATTCTTGGCATAGTTGTAATGAAATGTCTCCCCCCAGTGGGTGGCTGATATACATTCATTCACACGTTATTTGCACTTATTGACCTTAATTGATTTTTAAGGTTTATTACTTGTTCCACAATCTATTAAAAAAAAAATCGAAATCCATGCAAAACTTTTTAAATTATATTTCGCACACACGTACAGACAAACTACCGAGCCAACACGTGAAAATTTAACCTCTCGGTGGAGGTAACAGACCAATCCCAACAAAACCTTATTCCTAATGGTGAGGGAGTTGAATTAAAGACTGAGTAACAGGCTGCCTCATAAACCCAGTGTATAATACACACAGTACATACAGGAATCCTGCGATTGGCCGCTGTGCTTCTGTCAGAGATGCGGTGATAGAAAGCAGAGCTATCTTAGCTTCATGAACTGATCGCTATCTCATTTCCACTTTACTGAAAATGCAGCCTTGTCCTCTGCGTCGTCGCTAAAGTATGGATTACTCAGTCAGACGGTACGCTGTGCCATCGATGTACTAAATCCTCAAGACGATCGAGTTACAATATCTGTGTCATGATCCACATGTGAGATTACACGACATCGTCCTTGTCCTCACAGCTGAAAGATTTTATAAGCAAATAATATCCATCGTTATAGACGCAGAAAAGAATACGTGAACACAGATGTGACACCCAAAGCGCACATGCAGAGAGAGATTGGAGACAGATGTAGAAGCTGGATAGGTCACCTCACGCCACACGCGTCACGCAGCAGTAGAAGGGGTTCGAGAAGGATACTCTACCTTGTAGATGCCATTATGGCCGTAGCCTGGGAGTGAAGCAGACTTATTGTAGGGGAAATCTGTAACAGAGAGGAGAAATGACTTTATATTCAATCAGATCTGTAATAAATGAGAAACCAGAGTCCGGGGAAACCCGGCAGATATGAAGGTGGATGCAAGATGCACATGTCACAGCTCTTTATTAACGCAGCAACTAAGTGTGGAGGTTTTGTCCATGCTCTCCCTGTGCTTCTGAGGGTTTCCTTTGGGTATTCCGGTTTCCTCCCACAGTCCAAACTGTCCTACTGTAAATTGTCTATTGTTGTGAGTGTGAAAAGTTTGTGTTCGTACTAGTCCGGTAATACAGCCCTTCTCAACCAGTGAGCCGTGGCCCATGACTGGGCTCCAGAGCGCCTCCTAGTGGGCTGTGGAGGCAGGGGTCAGCTACCAAAAATGTTTTTTCATTTTTTTGATAGTTTACAAAGCTTGTTACTTGTGTACCTAAATGTTCTTATAAATGAATTATACATAAACGCCCAATCAAGATGCATAAGCGCAGTGACCAATCACGACGTGTCGGAAAGAGACAGCCATGCTGTGGCGCTGTTCGCTAGCAAAGCTATATTCACTCTGAATAAATATTCAGCTGCAGTAACATTAGATAAAATCAATCGAGTAACGGAAGAGCAGACTGGACTGGTTACTCACTGGGCTGAGACATGTCTGTGGGCAGGCTGTGTGTGGAAGTCCTGGGGTCAATGTCCGGAGACTGTCCGTCACTCTGACTCTTCAGGAGCGTCCAGCTAATTCTGGTCTACAGACACATGCAGTGTAAAGATCAGCAGAGGACAAATTATTCGGAAAATTTCACACAAAAGTAGGACCTTTCGCAGACCATTTAAAAAACAGCACTGTACCAGAGGAGTGCAGACCTCCCCCAAGGTAGTTCAATCTCTAAACTTATTGAATCCAGGCTTTATTTACAGTCACATATTCATGTGACTTTCATATTTAACTCTTCACTCAGTTATCTAATTGTGAGTTTATAATATAATAAAAAAATTTAAAAGATCCTTCAAAGCCCTTCTGGACACGGATACTGACCTCGATCACGCCTAAAATTAAGCCCCTTTTCATTGGTCCAGGACCCACATATGGTGAAAATTCCGTGGAACTCAATCCATTAATTTTTTTAGAGCTATTGTGCTAAAAGACACAAAAACAGACACTCACTCTCTCACTCACTGTGGGGAGGCTGGAGCCCATCTCAGCCGACACTGAAGTCACCCTGAAGTCTACAGACCCAGGGCAACACACACAACCGTTTACACTCATACCAAGGGTCAATCTGGAACAGCTGTTAGCCTAATGTGCATGTCGTTGGGCTCTGGAAGGAAACTGGAGTACCCGGATGGAACTCCTTTCTGAGCCCAACGTGAACCCAGGACCTTCTTCCCGTGAGGCAGACATGCTAACCACCATGGCACCATTCCACCACCCACGAGCAATCTGAAAAAAACTTAAAAATATTTACATACAAAAGGGCAGTGGTGGTTCAGTGGTTAGGGTTCTGGGTTACTGGTTCAAGCCTCAGTGCCACCAAGCTGCCACTGTTGAGTCCTGGAGGAAGGCCCTGACAAATGCTATATATGTCATTAAACTTTAGATAATTTATAAATTACAAATGAAATAAATTTATATTTTTAAATTTCAAATTTACATTTTGAAATTGTATTTTTTTCATTAAGAGTAGGCTGCATTCAGCAGTGTGTTTCTGCCCTGCGATGGCCTGCCGAGTTGTTCAGGGTGTACTCTGCCCTCGCCCAGAGTCGGCTGAGATGGGCACCAGCCTCCCCGCGACCCTTATTAGGAATAAGCGCTTCAGAAAATAAATGAATGAATAAATAAATGTATTAATTGACCATTTAAGCTGGGGTTGGTGACCTGGAAAGCTAGCAAAATTTGAACGTAGCATCTACTTAAGGCTCCGGCTAAACCCTCTGAAGTCCAAAGCCACGACCCCCTTCACAAGCAAAAGCTCTGCTCTGACTGCAGGCTCGTGCACGGAAGGGTAACGTATGAGCATGTAGATACAGGAGCATCTGATTGGATATTTACCAGTCGGCTGCTAGGCAGTGATTGGTTGGTTTTTTTACAGGATCACAGCGGCCACAGATTCCGAGACGGATTCTTTCTGACCTTATCTCAAGGCCATTTGAACCAATATAACAGATTGTGTATATAGCTAAAAAGTAACTTTTCAGCTGTATATTAATATATAATTATAATTTATTTTAAATATTTTTATATAAAACAACCCAAACAACAGATTTTTAGATCTCACTGAAACAAAAACAGCAATATTAATAATAATAATAATAATAATAATAATAATAATAATAATAATAATAATAATAATAATAACAGGTGTCATGAGGGCATATGTGGTTAGCTTTTCCACATCACAGAAAAAAGGTCATGGGTGTTTCGGTGTGGGGTCTGAATGTTCTCCCTGCGCTTGTGTGGGTTTCCTCCGGGCACTCCAGTGAAAAGAGCATCAGAATCATATTACAGTATTTTGAAGTATTTGAATGATTTTTAGTTTCACTACTGCCTGCTAATAGTAACCTTTTCAAAGAATCACACCGGGCTCCCATGTGTACATGTACGCCAGAGGGACCAATAGCAACTTGATGGTTGGACACTTTTTCCTTATCAATGTGTCCCCTTACGCGGCGCAATAAGAGCTCCGCTAATAATAATAATAATAATAATGATGATGATGATGATGATGATGATGATGATGATGATGATGATGATGATGATGATGGGGGGCAGTGGTGGCCTGGTGGAAGGGTGATGGATTATTGATCCCAAGGTTGGGGTTTCAAGCCCAACTATCAATGGGTTTTGGTGTGGAGTTTGCATGTTCTCCCAGTGCTTGCTGGAGTTTATTCTGGGTACTCTGGTTTCTACACATGCACATTAGGCACATCATCAACTGTTTTAAATTGGCCCTAGGGGTGAGTGTGAATGGTTGTGTGTGTGTGTGTGTTGGCCCTGAGATGGTCTGGTAAGCTGTTCAGGGTGTACTCTGCCCTCATCCAGTGTCGACTGAGATAGGCTCCAATCTCATTTCATCCCTAATAGGATAGCTCAGTAAATGAGAGTGAATGATAAAAATAATATAATTTAGGTATAGATATCATTAGCATCAGACTTAGTGTTTAATGATAAAAAAAAAAGTAGGGTGAAAATTACAATTAATGTAATGGTACACCATGGACAGCTCAACAGGCCATCGCAGGGCCAACACACACACAACCATTCACACTCACTCTCACACCTAGGGGCTTATTAGAACAACCAGTTAGCTTACTGTGCATGTTTTTTAACTGTGAGAAAAAATCGGAGTACCCAGAGGAAACCCACAAAAGCACAGGTAGAACAAGCAAACTCCACACAGAAACCCCTAAGCCCGGAAATCAAACCCAGTCCTTCTTGATGTGAGGCAGACATGCTAACCACTATGCCACCGTGCCTTACCTTAAAAATAAATGATTAGGTATGCTATTTCTGTACAGCCTCATGGGGCTCTGTATAGCCTTGTGGCGCTCTGTATAGACCCATGAAGCTTTGTGTACCCTTGTATAGACACGTATGGACTTTTGTATCTATAATAGCCTTGTGTAGCTATGTATAGTTAGATTTGGTCGTGTATGATTTTGTACTGCCTTATATACTTTTGTTCACCAAAATTCCCTTGTATTTTTCCTTTTATGTGTGGTGCACATTTCTAAGTGCAACTTAGAAGAGGCAAGTGAAACATTGTAAATGTAAATAATGTACTTATCTGCTCTGACCATCAGTTATGTATATAGCTTATCAATGATAATCACATCTGACTCCAGGTGAGAGCTAGGGTACACCCTGATGAGATTGCTAATAAACACAGAGGTGAACAACCAATCACATACAACTATGCGAAGAAACCAGAGATTCTCCAGTTCCCCATACAGTACACATTAGGATAACTGGCTGTTCCAAATTGCCACTAGGTGTGAGTGTGTGATTAAGCAGTTTGTCAAACAAAGAAGTGAATGATTTCTCTGTTAACTTCTGTTGGGTAAAATATCCCTTTATTGCAATACATCTTACAGTGCGTTTATTGCAATACGTTTTAAGAGCATCTTTACAGTGCGTTGTTGTGCCACATGCAATCAAACGATTGAAGATTTGAGATAAGCAGAACTGAGAATTATAGTACTAAAACTCAGATAAACAAAAATAGAATTTTAAAATACTTTTACATCTTACATGCTTTATGCAAATACACAGTCAACCTTTACTGGACATGGGTGAATTATTTTATTTTTGTACTTTTCTTTGACAGTTTACAGCTAGCAACAGACAGTTAAGTTAAACAGTACACATACAATGTCCTGGGTGACTATCCAAGCGAGAACAATTCAATCGGGAACAATTCAATGAAGTATGTTCCTGTAAAACCTTGAGCCAATGCCATCTCTAACCGTGTTCAGATCATAAGATCACTGTAAAATATGACCTTGTGAAAAACGAAAAGTTATGTCTATCACGGACTAAAGACTTATCTTTCAGGCTACTAAAGTTATCATTACAACTAGAAAACCTGCTTGTTTGCATGGAAGTTACAGTGAATGTATACATTTCTGTGTATTCATTTATTTCACCTTGAGCTGGCACTGAGAGATATGTGGACACAAAAAGACCATGCAGTAGCATTTGAAAAATTAACCTCAAAATGCTTACTTTAAGTTCCTTCCACCATCCAAGAGTACTGTGCTTGGATTAAACACATCACTTTTACACCACATTACATTATTCGTACTGTGCTTTGGTGTGCAAGAGATTTGTGTTCTATCCTTTGGCCTGAAAAAAAGTGTAGTTTTGCTTCTGTTCCATTGAGCTCCTCAGTCATACTCCTACTGATTATAAAGTGAATAGGTTGTTGGAGCATTTATAGTACCTTCACATGCAAGAAATTTACAGGACATCCATAAAAAACGAGTGATGCCTAGGAAATTATTAAGGACTGCAGACCCACCCGACTCTCCAGTTGCTGGAACCTGGGAGTATCCAGGTTTGCCCAAGATTTTATCCCAAAGAAGAACAATTACTCTCCTCAAACCACCAAATAATAAATAGTCAGTTAATACATTGGAAGAACTACCTCACTACCCTCATGTTCAGAAGTTTATGTGATCAGAAGTCATCAGAGGTTTATGTGTATATCAAATTTGTTTTTGTAATCATCTGTATTTAGCCTTTAATTTGTAAATGCATATAATATTTGGATTTTTTTTATAATTGCAAGTTATAAGAAGAGGGTGCAGAAAGTATAGGCTACCGTATACAAATAGTGCGTGTACAAAGCTTCAATTTTAAATAAATAACCACTTGGATGAATAAATGTGAATTTTATTCACATTCATTTTTCACTCTTATACTCATATTTATGCACAGAAGTAAATAATCTTTATATATATATAATCTTTTTGATGCATTTGAAATTGATGCGGTCCGTGCATGCTTCTTCCATCTAAAGATGCATGCTGCATATAAAATTCACAGCGGTCTGGTGTCACGTGACTCATTACTCTGGAAATGGGGATAGCAAGCCAGCGGGTCACATCTGTGGCTCATCCATGCAGTGACAGGGTCTCTACTCAGCTGCTGCAAATCATGTCCGAATTAATTATCCGAACCCAGCCTATTTTATTCCATACATGGTCCTAAAGCACACTGCGAATTCCAAGTAATTCCCGAAACGGGAGTGTCGGCGTTTTAAGAAGATTAGATATAGCGGTGGATTACGTTTTTGCGTCTATTTCCAAAGGATCCATCGGGGGTTCCTGAAGGGATGCCTTCTGAGTAGGATGTTGGGTTTTCCACAAAGCCCACAAGACCTAGAAGTGTTGGGTGTTAATAAGCACTTCGGACATGGTGTCCAGAGGGTAGAAAATTTGCCGGATTAAATAGTTAACATATAGGTCGAGGCCGCAGGTCCAACCCTGGTTCTGGAGGACCCCTGCCTTGTACACCTCACTCATTCGCCCAGCCGATTAAGGCGGGATGGACCCTGAACAGCTCGCCAGTACATCCTAATACAAGGCTAACATACACACACCAATGTACACTCAAAATTGGGAACAGTCAGTTAGCCGAATGTACAATGTCTTTGTCCTGTATGGGAAACTAAAGACTCTCTGGTTTCTTTCCACAGATCAAAAACATGCAAATTAGGTCAACTAGAAATGTTCCATAGGTGTGATTTGCTGTTCACCTCTAGCATTCTTTAGGGTGTACCTCACCACTCACCCGGCTGGGCCATGCTCCAGCTTCTTCTGTGACTCTGATGGACAAGCTTAGTACTGTGGGAATAACGGGGAGCACATACAAACTCTACAAGCGCCCGCTCCGAGCCGGGGACTCGAAGCTTCTTGTTGTGAGGCGGATACGCTAACCCTACGTCGTCATGCCGCCACCCAACACAGCTAATGTTACTAATTAGCTAAGTAACAGCTCTTCATGACCATCACCTGAAAGAGTGTCAGAGCAGGGAAAACACTGAAATGTGCAGAGTTGGAACCTCTGGCCTAGGCTATGGCTCTGCGAACGGAGCTGTCAGACACAACTGCGTTTTAGCCTTACGCATTATGATAATCATTCGTTTATATAGTTTTTCATTTTTCCCCTCACACATTTGGCAGTTGATAATTTTGGGAAATATCATTTAAAAGGAAAGGAATCTCATGATAAAATACAGCATGCATCCAATGTAATTTAGCCATCAATTGTATTATGTGCAGGAAAACCTACTCATTAAATTTGTATTGTTAAGTTTTTTTATTGTTCGTGTAGTTATTATTATTAATTATATCCTGCATATGAATTAACAGCTTCAGTAGATTGTTGTAATGTGCAATGCTGATGTCAGAGGTGTTTGGTTTAATTGGTGGTGGACGCTAATAAATAAATAAGATACTTAGCTATTATGGTGTTTCACATCGTCAAGGTGCAGTTTACGGTATATTTAAGGTATAATTTACGAATAATACAACGTAAGAAAAGCTTCATGAAACGCAGATCCGTTCAGTTATGCATTACAAAGGCAGTAATAATATAAATAATTTAATGTCACCAAAATCCTGTTGCAAATCTGTGTCAACAAGGAGAGTTAGGCTACTATTAGATAAGTGTACTTTAGTTTATTAAAAACGGGAAATTGTGAAAACAAAGTTTTCTAATATATATACAGTATATGTATATGAATATTACAGAAGCAAAATTCCTTAAAAAAATTCAACTTTATGAGGTCAACGTTAGTAACGCCGATTTTATTATAGTGCCCGAAAATTACGTTCATGGTGTCTAAAACGTGACGTCATTACTCACGGGAGGTCTATAGCTCTCATTAGCTTCGAATCAGGGACTGCTTGCTTTTAATAATCCTCATAATACAACAAAGAGACTATATGAAATAGAAAAAGAAATCAAGACGCACGTATTATTATTATTATTGCTATTATTATTACAGTGGTTGTAAACAAACAAAACATGTTTTTTTTTTGTTGTAAATTTTTGATTACTTGTCATACTTATCATATCAGCTAATAATTAGCATAGAACATGGCGGGGTACACCCTGAAGAGATCATCAGTCCATCCCAGGGCCAAAATACACACAAAACATTCACACTCTGGTTTAATGGACAAAAACGGTATCGGTATTGTGCAATGGGCCGTTTGAAGTAATCAATAGGTTAAGTCAATTCAAAGACAACTCGTGTAAAATGCTCTTAACCATAATTGCAACCAGATATAATAATGCATAAAGAATATAAAGATGCTTGTAAATACCTCACAAGTGACATCATTGTCGAGAAAAAAACTGAACACGTCCTGTATCAGGGTTAACGATTACGTCACCAGCATAGTGCATCAATACGTCTGGATACATTAAACGTAAAAGTGCGCAAGCTTGTTTAATTTATTTATGCTAATATAAAAAAAATATATTATAATTTGTATATAACATCTAGCTTTTTCCTTTCTGCTTAAAAAGTGTTTAGCCTAATGTCTGCTTTCTTGCACACTGTAAATTCTAATTTAAAATTCTACCTTTTCAAAAGTATGCAATTCAATTGTCCTTAAATTAAATAAAATTAATAGGAATTGTTGTATTGAAAATTGTTTATTTGTTTGTAGTCTACAGCATCAAATTCCTTTTCCACTTAGGGTTTTTAGGGCATTCGGTTTGCATTCTTTTTAATACGGTTAACTAATTATAATTTATAGTGCGCATCAAGAATTATAATCTGCAGGAAACAGTTAAGGTAATTTATAATATTTCAACGACGAAGTATGATAACTGCATTTTTAGGTAATGTTATAAACTCTTCCGTGGAAAGGAAATACAGTCGTGTCGGAAAGGTCAATTCTGGCTTTGAACAGACTTTTCTCGGCACGTCGTTGGGGGCCTTTCGCGTAAAACCTTTTCTACTTTGCTTGATCCCTCCGGCCGCTTCTGTCCAGACAGGGGCTAGACTACTTATTGTTTACAAGATGTCTCAAGTTCAACTGCAAAGTCCTTAACAAAAGCCAGCCTGACAGGCAGACGAAGCTAAGGTTATACATGGGGTGATACTGATGTGTTATGGGGGATGGGAGATGGACGTGAACTTGAGAGTGCTGTCGGCATTCCGGATAATTCACGAATGCCAGCAAATGAAGCGATCTGAAGTGCCAGTAATTGGCCGACGTCCTGATATCAATCATTGTCAGCTTTTTTTAAATCAAGCTACTGTATGTTTGTTGTGTTGCGTCAAGGGTTAATTAGTGCACGTAGGCAATAGTGTGGAATTTTTTTTTACTTTACTAATAAAGAATTCCACTAGAATTCCACTATAATCTCCGGTCTGTAATTTTAGAAAACAGTGTTGATGCGCAAGAAAATCTTAAATGTATCCCCACTCGACGATTTATGTGTCCGTAGCACTGGCAAAAATGTTATTCATCTTGGCCGGGCATACATATTACTCATTAGTAAAGTCTACAAAACCACCTGGCTAAACAACCAAACAATAAAGGAAATACTATCTTTTTATTATAGTCACTTTCTTTAAAAAAAATTAAGTGTTTATATATATAGCACAGCCGAAACTATGTCAAGGTGTGTGTTTCCAACAGTTAATACACTGTTTCTACGTCACTTTTAAGACCTCACCGATATAAAAAAAAAAAAGAATTATGGAGCTGCTTGAGCAACTACACAAGAAAAATGTGAAGAACTTAACTGAACAGGAGTACTTTGAACGGTGTTAGATGCAAAGAACGGCAATGCACTACTATTAAAATATAGGCTACTTCAAATTTTATGGCAATTTGAAAAAATATTTTTCATCGAAAGTTGGCTTCAATATAACCAAGTAATTACGGCCGATTATGTTGTAAACGTTTTGGTGGGTTAATAACAAAATTTCATTTGTAGCAAAGCGAACAATAAAGGCCGAGAGATACTGTATATATTCCGTGTATGTGTTTTTAATTTATCGTGTGTCATAAATAGGTTCATGGCTATATTACATTATTTTTTTAGTTTACTTTTTCATAGTTTTTTTGATTTTTAGAATAATAGAAATGCACATTAGTTCATAATTCCTGTTCTTTTATTTTATACAAAAACTCTATGCCAGTGTAGACTTTGCTTTAGTTAAACACTCCATAAGAACCGTATCTTAGTGCGAGTCTCTGTAGGTGGTTGAAACAGCGCAGGGTATCTGAGATGTTGTTGATCAGTATGAATGTTGATCAGTATGAAAGGTCTTGAGTTACAGTTTAGAAGGTCATCCCTCTGTTGTCTCGGATTCACAGTTTATCCTTGGAGTAAACCTTCTGTTATACTCTGCCACAATTGTCAGTTGTTCTCAGTTTTTAGAGCCTCAGCAAAATAGGCCTATGCCTTAATTTGTACGCAAGATTTGGCCTAAATATGGTACACATTGTAAGTTTAATATGATTAACGCGCAACTAACTGGCAGTAAAATGTTGTCCCCTTTACAGTATTTTGCAGTGTAAATTGTAGTTTGGGCTAATATTAGCTACTTGATATCAGACACATCTCCTCGTTTATCACCACCAGGCTAACTTTAGGGATTTTAATAAGATAATCAAGACAAACGTTTATAAAAGAGTTCAGACAGTTCACTTCTAAGAAGCAGAACATATGCCTATCCAGTTGTCCACTTATTATATTTACTCAGATTCACATCTGGAAACCAGTGTAAGGATTTTCTCATGGCGTGAGTCACATGGTAAATGGTAAGGAATATCCCATTACCACACTGGCCTGTCGAAGCTCCTCATAAGTGAAGAAATGTCTCCATAAATTAAAAACACGTCGAAACTTTGACTGAGTTTTTGTTTGTTTGTTTGTTTTGTTTTGTTTGTTTGGGTTTTTTGTGGTGTTTTGGGAAAAAAACATATTCTTAAACATACATTTAATCTCTTTTTGTTCCACTGGCTTATTTAATTATTTTAATTATGTTGTAACGTGTATAGTAAGTTTGATAAATAATTAAAATGGCACAGAATGTAAGTATACCCTAATGTAACGCAAATATTATTAATAGCCTATTGCTGAGGTTCTAATTAAAAGAAGATAATAAAGAACTAGGTCGACAATGCTAATTTTGTTAAATCTTAAGGACATTGTTAATTAACGAAAGCTTTCCGAAACAGTTCGTAATTAACGAGGTTGGAATTAACGAGTAAACTGATCCATGAATTACTCACTGCTTAATTAATAACTAGTTATTCTGAGCTGGCGTGCAGTTCTTCCTTTAGTCCGTCAGAGGGCGCCAATTTTTATAGAAAACAGCACACATTGATAAACTTCATATTTTTGCTAACTCTACATATTATGTTATATCTAGCAACATATTCATATTTTCATTGTGGGTTACATTTTAAATTAAATTATGTGCAGTAACGTTTTTATTTTATACATTTAGTAGCTGTTGTTTTTGTAAATATAGCCTACATCTAGCTCTTCTTAAATCGAGCACATATTCCTATTTTAATTTTCAGCAGTACACTGGTAAATGTCCCATCCATCTGCGTTTTTGCTGTTTATGTCATCGGTTCATCAAATTTACCTCCAGACTGCTCATCCTTTATACGGTTTGTTATTCTCTAAGATCCACCTCATCTTAATTATCAGCTGAAGTAAGACGTCAAGTGTCGAGCTAAATTTAGCTCATTGAAGCACTTATTTCGAGATTGACCTCAAAACCTCCTAAGAGTATGTGTTGGGTATTAATCATAGCTTTTGTATTGCACTATTTTTCCTGATAGACATATGTCAATCAGGAAAGGAAAGGAACCGCCTTTAAATCCTGGTGTAAAACAACATTAGCAGCAGCATTACCGTTTGGTAAACTTGTTTCTTGCCAAGTTTAGTGTAAACTAGAAAAAATCATATTGTGAGGATAAAGTTTAGTAAAGTATTGGCGTTTTACTAAGGCCCACAAATAAGTAAAAACTTCATATTTAATATACTGACATGCACTGATCCAGTGCGGCAAATAAAGTGAACTACCTAAGTTACATTTGGAGTCACCTGAGTAGCTTTTTTTTAAGTATTAGGATGTTGTGAAATAATTTTATTAATTAATTAAACGACCAGTGGTGGCCTGGTGGTAGGGTGCTGGATTACTGATCCCAAGGTCAGGGGTTCAAGCAGCTAACTGGGTTATTAAAGGCCGGCCATGTCTCTCACTGTCTCTAATGAGAGGCATGTAAAAGAACCATTGCTGATTTTCATCAAGAGTCAGCGTGTTTCTGCCCTGCGATGCGATGGCCTGGCGAGCTGTCCAGTGTGTACTCTGCCCTCGCCCAAAAGTTGGCTGAGATGGGGCGCCAGCCTCCCCTAATTAGGATTGAGCGGTTCAGAAAATGAATGAATGAATGAATAATGCCACGACTGCATTAATAAATATAATTTACATTTAAAATGAAAATACCAAATGACAGTATAGTTGATATTTATTAATACTGTCATAACGTTTTAACCAAAATAGTTTAACAAATTGTTAGTACTGCATTATAACAATGAGTTAGGGATGTTTATAATGACTATTTTTTCTTTATACTCTTACTTATTTCCTGATGCGAGAGCGATGATACATGTATTAGTTGACCTTTTTCTAAGTTTTAGCTATGAAAATGCTGCTTCTTTGTGGATCTCAGTACTACCGAATTATTATTATTAATTATTAATTATTATTATTGTTGTTGTGGTTGTTATTGTTAGTGAGTAGGAGGAGGCGTGTCGTTCCTAAATTTATTTTCTTTCAAGCCTTTTATTTTTCTTAAAGCTTTATTATCTGTATATTCTAATAATTGATACTAAAGCATTACTTATGGCCTGAAACATTTACCTAGTCTTCAACATGCTTTTGTTGGAAAAACTAAACTAGCACGGATGTTAACAAAAGGCTATGTGGACATGACATTGTAATCTTTGCAAACAAGTTACTTTCAAATTCTTAACATTAGATGATCACAGCGACAATTTTATATGGTGTCTGCTTACTTTCAGGATTTCCCTTAGGGTCAAATTGCATAATTATGGCAGTTTACGTGAATTCGCTTCTACAGTGTAGTAAGTTTCCTGTAGAAATTGATGTCAAGCCAATAAAAGCATATGAAATAAGATTAGTGGTGATCCACTAGTTACACACCACTAATCCAGTGGAGCCAGTACTCCCTGGTACATGGCCACCCAGTTAAACTGTTTTGACATGCAAATGACATTTACAGAAAAATGTAAAAAAGATTGTTATGCATATCCTCTTGAATGCAATAACCAAAAGATATATTTAGGCTATGTTTCGTAGTCGAGGAATGTGGAGTTCTTTGTATAAGTATACTACTCTATACAATAAAAAAGTCGAGTGTGCGCTAAAATACAGCTGCGTACAGCCACAAACAAAATTAAGATGATTTTATTTTGTTAAAGTTTAATTAAATAAATTTTTAACAAGAGAAGAAGGGTGGCAAATTGGGTCGATAGACATGAGTTTTGAGTTACGTTAATGCTACAGATATTTGTGATACCGTGAATGCAAATTCTACACTTACGGTAAGTAGGCTACACATGATTCTCAAGGTCAAGGTTAAGAGCTGATTTAGTAGCTTTGTCTAGTCGCGCTCTCTTTGCCCCCTTCTGCCACCAGCAAAATATCTCGTGATCCACCCGCAGCAGGACAAGGAAAACTCGATTTCTAACAGTTATTTTTTTATTTACGCACTGCAGCATAATACTTGTACACATTTTTTAAATTTTGGTTTGAAGATTTGTAAATATATTGTATTTCAAAAACATAATACAACAGAAGTGCCCATAAAGTCATCACAAGTAAAAAAATTGACAGGACTGTTTGAACATCTCAGTAAGACTGTAATTTATTTGAAATTACCATGAATGTAAATTGAACGTTCACGTGACAACACTATCCACTAGCACAGTTTACAAATTGGTTAATTGTGAAAATTAGATAAGACAGTAAACTAACGTTGAAATAATTAGCGTGATTTTGAATTACAACAGGCTATACACATACATATAATATAGGTCATAAGCATAATATAAAGTATATTAATGGCTGTATAGTTTATTTAGAAAGATTTCTACTGCACTAATTACATCGACATGTCTAACATTCTAACATTTAGCTTGCATGTAAAATCACATAGGGGTATATTTTGGCAGGCATAGTTAGGTTATATTTTTAAGTTGCCCTGTCCTTGTTCATCACACCTTTAGGTCGAGAGGCGTATACGCAGGCAAGAGAGCACCAACAATCCGAGCAAAATTCAAGCCGACATTTTTCTTTAATCTATCACAGATTTTTTTCATGTCAAGTCCACATTATGGTGCGCTGTTCTTAACTTTGCCAACAAACTTCTTTTCCTTTACCCTTCTGTTCTGAAACCAGATTGTGATCTGCCTCTCGGACAAGTTGGTTACCGCAGAAATCTTTCTCCTCTTGTCCTTTGTGATGAATTTGTTTGCTGCATACTCTTTCTCCAGTTCCTTTAGCTGCACTTTGGTGTACGGTATCCTTTTCTTTCTACCTCGGCGAAAAGAGCCCCCGTCATGTTGGTGGGCAACAACATCTGGAACGAATAACAAGTAGGGTTATTTCTGATGGACTTGTTATTGTCTCTTTCAAACTACAACCCAAGGCCAGTCTGAACAGTACAATAATCAAGTTTTCACACATTCAGCAATTAAAGTTATTTGGTGGATTTGTTTGGGGTTGTTGTTGTTTTTGTTGTTGTTGTTGTTGTTGTTGTTGTTGTTGTTGTTGTTGTTGTTGTTGTTGTTGTTTGTGTGTGTTGTACATTTTTGCTCTTTTGGAATTTTTTTTGAGGTGGAAAGTGACCCTTACCTTGTGTCTTACATAAAATTACAATAACTTTTCGCGATAGTTTTAAACAAATTATTTCACAATATTTTATTAATATTGACATGTAACTCTATGCTGGACAGAACAGGATACGCATACCTGCTAATGCAGATTTCCACAGATGTCCGGCTTGACTCTGATCCTTGGAACAGTACATTTGACCTCCCCATCCATTAGCCAGAGCCCATGGTTGGTAACTGTCCATAGGGAGGAGACTGTCATGCCGTGGTTCACTGGTCCCTAATGTCTGTACCACGGATACGTCCAAATAGCTGGCCATGGACTGATAAGGACCATGGTAGCCGTGGTAAAAGGCGAATTCTTTGGCCCTGGGTGGATATTCTTCAGTTGTCACCGGGGTGTCCATGTATTTCTCTGCAGTGTAGCCAAGTGCGCTGGGTTGCGTGCAAGTCTTAAGCGAACCCCGCCCCATCCTGCAGGGATAATAGCTGTTGCCAAAGTACCCATAAGGTATGGGCCCAGTAGACGAAGCTTGGGGTACCGTTGCGCACGGAGTGCATTGTTTACTCGTTTCTCCTGAACTTGAGGTACTCACGTCAACGTTAGAATAACTGGAGCCATGCACAAGGCTGGAAGGGTGGCCGCTCAGAGCTGAGTGAGCAATTAGATTCCTGCACTGGTTGGTCGCAAAATTACTGCCACCAACCAGACCTTCCATGTTCTTGTTAAGCTCATCCAAGTTGTTTTCATACACAAACATTACAGAATCCGCCCAACGAGGATTTAGAACCACTGAGGTGGTCATAGCACGCGTACCATTCGGATGGAGAATGATCGTGCAAAGACCTTATTCCAGAGCTGAGCACACAGATACATCGCCGTAACTGCATTGACGCAATGGAGTAAAGTCAGGATTGGTGCGTACTCATTGGACGACAGACGTGTCACGTGATATACAACTGACCCTGTCGAATAAACAACAGATTTCTTTTGTCGCCTTTCTGTCTTTAAAACCTGGAGAACATTCATATCACCTGATTCCGCACCCAGTGCAGAATCAGACATAACCGACATTTCGTAATATGTCCATTTAAACTATATTAATTCTTTTCCCCCTTATAGCGATAAGCAAGATAGCTGTCACATTTACAGAGATATTCACATTTTAAAGACTGCATTCTGTATCAGTCTATTATGAAATATGGGTAATTATCTGCCCTAATTACGATAAAACGTCTTCGTCTGAACTTTTTTCCCCACAAAGACGAAGCCATCAAATGTGATACACACAAAAGATCTTACAGTGAAATAACGCCTGTGTTGAAATATCAGTTTCAGGTCTGTGGTACTACTGGATTGTTTATCAGCATCAGTGCCCCTAATAATACGACAAATTGTGATATACGTGTTAATACACAATACGTATGTTAATACACAATAACATATCATATTATAACATATCTAGTACTGCCTTCCTTTTCTCTGTTGGTAAACATAAACACTTCATAATAATGACAGTCAGAAAAAAATTAGTTATGATTCTATTAAATATGATTATATTAGGAATTATTGGGGTTTTTGTCCGTTTCTTTGTTTAGACATTTGTTGGTTGCGTAATAGACATCTATGTAAATTTTGAGTTCTGTAAAGCTGATTTGACCATATCTATTTTAAAACTGCGAGGCAAATAACAGTAAACAACAAAATTAATCTTAGTTTTAAAAGAAATGTACTTCGTACGCCAAGATAATTTTTAAAACAATTGCAAGAGACTGGCTCTTTGAATATTTTAAAAGGGTTGAGAAGGACCCATCCCTCCTCCTTCGTTCGTCATCCCTCCAGGTGCCACCCCACCCCCTTCGTCCCGCACACACACACACACACACACACACACACACACACACACACACACACACACACACACACAGACATACGTATTTTATTGATCAGGCGGGGCCTTCAAGGTCAAGGCCAAGTTTAAAGCGACGAGACTGGCCCTCCCTGAAGGGCTTATTCAGAAGGCAACGATAGACGCAATCCCTCCTTAAACAAACGTCCCAAGTTCAAGGCCTTTATTCAACGCCTGTCATTACAAACATACACACTGAACGCAGGATCAAACTGAGTTAAGATAACAGGCAACGGACAAAATACACAACGTTTAATCCATATCTGCGATTTCCTGTGAAGAACGATCCTCCATTAGAGCTGCCACTGACGCGTTTTGCTCTCGCAAATCAGTTACTGTACACAATAAACGCCTTAACGCTCGTAGGAAGACCACAACTTCCTGCTTTAAAAAAAAGCCTTCAACTTCATGTGGATTACATCTCACTGACCACCCACACCTGAAAATGAAGTGAAAAACCCAAAGCTCGTAAAAAATTAACCTCAGGAAGAGCGGGTAGATTTTGGTATACATTTGAATTATAATAATAGAGTGGTTTCATTTAATGGGAGGTGTAAATATGCCGCTTGAGTAGCTTTCGTGCACACCTAAAAGTCCAAAGGACCAAAAGTCAACATGTAGGCTAAGCTATGTAAACTGTAGTATCAAATTTTACATTGCAATTACATTCAACCAATATAATTTTATATGCATATCAGCGAGTGGAAATTATGATTAAACGTCAAACGCTTTGTCAGTTCATATAGTTCAAAAGAAATGTGGTCTTTAATAGCAGATAGCTATTAATTCTCATCACTTCCCAAACAATAATATAAATATTAATATTAATATTATTTTTTTAAAACAAGAAGAAGTAAATGCAACTATACGATGTTGTTCTGTCGTTTACCAATAGAAACATATTAAAATAGGCTTAATACAAAGGCTTGGCAAACTTAGTAAAAGCCCTACAGTAGTCTAGAGTAAACGAACATTATTACTTCTGTAAATGTTTTCGGATACAGGTAAAAAATTCCATCAGAAAAGTTGCTTCAATACACCTACATTTCTTCATGACATAAATAATATTAAGTTGTACTTTTCTTTTTCTGTGGAATGGACTGAGCACCGTGCTGCAGGCTGAGATCAGTGTGCACACATCTAGTTAACCAATTTGACAACGTAATATGTAAGGTACGTGAAACATTTGCAAGTTGCAACAGTTACTTTTGTGTGTGTTTTCGTGGAAGAAAAAAACTTTGGAAGTAATCGACCTTCTTAAAAGAAAAGCGTAGGGTCAGGTTCAAATGAAGTACCAAATATTTGTGATTTCTTTTGACTATATGCAAGAAATCTTCAAAAAACTGATAAAACTCTCTTTTTCACAGAGAGAAGCAGAAAATCATGGGACTCATCTAAGACAGCTTTTGAATGTATTCATAATAGTCATTTGCCTCCTCTTATTTATTGATGTTAATAACATACAAGGAGAAACGGCTTGTGACACGTAGGCAGAACTTTGACCCATATTTACCAGGTGAGGCATTGATTACAAACTCGTTAGCAAAAAAGTAACTACTGGTGCCTGAATCCAGTAGAATCCTGTATGGCTATTGGCTATATAACATTGGCCTATGGCCAGTGCAATACAACTACTGCATATAAATACTACACTTTTTCTGTCAGAAATTTGATGTATTTTCCCCTACGTTTGATATTAAAGTATTGTTGTAGAAGCAGGGATTACTTCATTTACTTCGTTAAATACCGCTTGTTAACGAGTTTCGTAAACATAAAGGCATTCGCAAATTAGCGAAAAAGAAAAAAAAATCGTGAAAACGAAAAAATCGTTAAACTGCTTGAACGCAGTCCAAACTGTTGTGGATATCTTTCATCGTTCACTTTCGCCACCAAATCCTAATTAGGGTCGCAGGGAGGCTGGCGCCCATCTCAGCTGAATCTGGTCGAGGGCCGGGCACACTCGAACAGCTCACAATTATATATATATATATATATAT
>JBCNYG010000003.1:10564600-10582181 GCA_039654305.1 Porochilus rendahli | reverse complement strand
TTACAAGCATTTTTTTAATAGTGTCTGTATGCTATCAGAGTGCCTTTGTACTGTTACATATATATTACATGTGTATGATCACGAGGAAACAAAAATAGCTGAGACTTGCTACCACACGTGTTGTATCGTATGCAACTTACACCGCCTTAAGATGGCAGATTGCGCACTTCCGCTTGACGTGCTGAAATGGACAGATTTTGTATCTGTGTATGCATTTACGGGGTACACCATGATGTGCTAACCACTGTTATCATGCCGTCCATGTTTGAGGTGCTTACTTGTCAGGTCAAACTTCCTTGCTTGTTTCCTGCTTAAAAAAATCTTTGAGTTAAACTGTGTACCCTATTGAGCTATTTCCCTGCAGTAGGTCTGTAAGTGCTTTCATCATTTATCACAGGATATTTAGATGTGGAAATAATGAGCTCCTCTTTCATGTTGACGTCAGATTAATTGAACTTGTTGATTGTTTCTCTACGAAAAGATTTTGGCGAAACCTGTATTTGGTGGCATCTGCCAATCAATAGTATCTTTAAGCTGATTGGTAATCGTTTTGTGAAAGATCATCTCAGTTGGACTATGCATCCACCCACTTTGTGTCACATGAGAATTTCACCTCATCGCCTCTCATTGCTCATGGTCCGTGCAATCCTTTACTTTTCGTGGTTCTCTTTCGCCCATCTTTTCACGTGTGAATGTGGCTTTATCAAGAGACTGCAGACTCTCTGCACACAGAAAACACTAGAGACTGTTTTGTGTGAAAATTCTAGGAGATTGGCAGTTTATGAAAAATCCATATCAGCTAGTGAGGTACCAATGTACCTGTCAAACATCAAAGGGGTGTGTGATTTGTAATTTTGATGAATGACATCAACACTAGCTGAAACCCTTGACCTGTGTTTTCATGATGTATTGGTATTTTATTTCTTTTTTTATTGCATTGAATTGCCCTGGGGCAGCACAGTGGCGTTCTGATTAGCACGGGGCGGATACTCCAGTAGTAGATTAGCTAGTAAGAGTGCATGATTATGTATATTTAGTAAGTATGGCCAAAAAGACAAATGTAATGTCTGGAGGAGAGGGAAAAAACTTTGATGTTTGCGTAATGCTTTTGTCTTTATTCTCCTTGCCTGGTGCCATGTATGTGGTATAATGTATTTTACTTATCTGTTGCCTCATTCAGCTCCGCGGAGGCTCTAGAGTGCTGGCTCGGCCTGTCTCTGTCTCTATCTTCAACAGACCTGAAGCCAGAACTGGGCAGGTAAGCATCCTGATGCTGGATGGAGTGAAAATACATAGGTTATTTAGGTGTTATTAATAAGGTGGTTCATTCCTTAGGCAGCGCTCTTGCCTGTAAATGAGGCATCTTTTCTGAACTTGAGCCGGAGCTTTCAGACCAGTGCCGTGTCCAGAGATATCGACACTGCAGCCAAGTTCATCGGTGCTGGAGCTGCTACAGTGGGAGTTGCTGGATCAGGAGCAGGAATTGGGACAGTGTTCGGTAGCCTTATCATTGGCTACGCCAGGTATGATCTGTTGGAAGGCGGGAAAATGATCCTATAATAATAAAAAAAAAAGGTTTAGTTTTGTTCCCACTGCTAGATGACATGACAGCTAAGTTATACTAGAAATGTTGACTCAGTCTGAGGGTCTGTGAGGATAGTAATACAAATTGGTTTGGGTTTTTTGACTCACACTGAATTGTGCAGGTCACCTCATTAGCACATTAACTATTGTCTGCTTCTTTTTGCTGTCCTGACAGGAACCCATCCCTGAAACAACAGCTTTTCTCTTATGCCATCTTGGGTTTTGCCCTATCTGAAGCCATGGGGCTTTTCTGTCTGATGGTGGCGTTCCTTATCCTGTTTGCCATGTAATTTAGACATCTGTCCTCCTGCTGTTTTGCCATGACCGTCCATCCAGGGATCAGAATGTGAAGCACACTAGCTCACACGGGTGTGGTCATGTCATTCCAACAAACTACTACAAATTTTTTCTGTTTCTCCCTCTCCTTTCCTCCAAGAGGTTTTTATGTAATTTCTCACTTCAGTTTGGGACAGTCTGTCAGAATAAATGGGTGGGATAACTTTATCTGCCTTTTGACTTTCTTTTTATCATATACTATAGGTATTTTAAATAGCCCATGCTAGTGTATTTTTAGCAGTGAATGCTATCTGTTTAAAATGTGTGGTTTCATGAGAGTCAAAACTGAAATCAGTGATTGAACCAAATGTAGTAGTTGTTGTCATTGAAATTGTTACTGGACACCCTTGAGTAATGAGATCTCGTAAAATAAGTTCTCACAAATCTCACACTTTAAAAAAATAAAATAAATTAAGATTTAGAGGCACTCATGTTTCATCATAAAAAATATAGGGGCTATGTGTGTATTACATTGCACATACATGCAAGTAAAAATGATAGATAAAGCTGATAGTTTATTTTTAAAAAAGTTATTAAAAATGCTAATATTTTAGCATTAGTTTATACACACATCAGTATCACCAGAACTGTTTTACTGAGGTATGGGTTTACAGGGGTGTTTCAGCAACAATAAATATTGATACATTTATATATTGATGCATTTTGATCCCTGATGACATTTTGCTATGGATGAAGAAAGTCTATTATTAACTGATAAAAAGAACCCTTCTCTATATTGCATTATGGCACAAGTAATGAAACGCCACAATCGGTAACAAAACCTCTGAGGTAAGGTAGTGAAATGCATTGAGTATGAAATGCCTGATAATGAAATTATGTGCACCCAAATTAAAATATTCATCAGCAGTATGTCCATTATTGTAGTAATAACATGTCAACTGTCAAGACTGAAGGGGAAAAATGTAGTGCTGGGATCAGGCCACTATAAATGATAAATGTGCTTCAACAAGGGATAACAAATACAAAATACACCTTTGCAACAACTAAATAGTCCTAAAACAATGGTGAAAGTTTACTACCACTAACCAAAACAAACTTCGACAGATGCTTCCCCAACTAATTTATTGTAACAATGGTTACAACATGGGACTTTAGTAGTAATCACATTTGATCTACAAGACAGCTCAAAACTACTAAAGGTGATAACAAATTACTGTATAAGAATCCTGGCCAGTCGCCTGCAACAATATAGCTGCCATTTTTACGTACTTGCACAGCAGGATGTTGCCTTCATGGACATATTTACAGATCATTTATATGATATACCGCGCAACGAGTGAATTTCAGCGTAGCACGGCAGGCGTCATGTTGGGACCTGACAAGCCAATTTAGAGCAAATAGTGTATACAGTGTCAACATGTGCTTGTTCTCGTGCTTTCAAAGAAAAATTTGACCTGTTTCTTTCATGAAGGTGGGGCTAAGCAACTTAATCACAAAAATCTAGAAGAACAGTAGTTTTAATGAAGTAGTACAGTGTTAAAAATGTGTTAGTTATCTTGATTGGATTATTTATGACACTTGCTTAAATACTTGACTGGTTTTAATATGGGCGATAATAGGTGGAATTTGGTTCTGATAACAAAAATAGAAAACCCCAATTTGGATAATCTTTTTATCATAGTTACTGGATAAGGCAATTTTATCTATGTGGGTGTGGGTGGGTGTTCCAACAAGATTTAATTTACTCCTGTTATGAAATTTGATACAGATATGAAATGTTAATGAGCATTAAATACTTTTTATTACCTTTAAAATTATAAAGTATTTTTAATTTATAATTATTCATTTCAAAAATTATAATTGTGAATCTACCCTGAAACACTGGCTGTATTCAATATTATTTTACATTTGTGAGAACTTTTACTGAATTGAGCTAACTTGCATATCTACTAATTACCTTATTAAACACGTACGTGTATGTTCTGCTTAACTGTGATATAATTACTGATTATTTTTCAAAACAAATGTGTATGTAGTTATAATTATGGTGTGGCTTCAATACTACAGACTAAAAACCTGCTGAGGTACAATGAGACATAATATACAAATAAAACACCGTTTTAAAGCAATAAAGCAACAACCCAAATACACTCCGTTGTTTCATTTATAATTTTCCTTAACAAATCGAGCAGAAAATTGCTATTCTCCCCAATCGCCTTAAGGAACTTATGCTTCGTATTTAGGTTTGTTTACATTTTGTAAGGTCCCAAGATGGCGCCGACCGAGCTTTGTTTTCGTTCAGTATACTAAGCGCCCAATTTTTCTACTTATTTAGACGTCTATAGAAATAATGTTGACTAAAAAGAAAGGTTGATGTGTTTGTGGTCGCCGCCATAGACCTCTTTATACAATAGACTGGTCGTACATCGCTCTCCGGATGTCAACTTGACGCTATCTTGGAGAGTGCTCCTTGTGTGGTTGTTATAGAAACAGATGGGGGGAGTTAGTGAAGAAAATGTTTGAATGCCACTAGAAAGCGATCTGTGGGTTTATTTGGCAAATAACGTGATTTAATATCAGTGTGTTTATTTTTATCGTTATAAAATGCATAGTACAGAATAAGTACATGTTATTAATTAAAAACAATATCCCACATCAAGTCATGCTATTTACAACATTTAAACATTTGTATTCCAATAGTGCTGTATGTTTTAATGTTGTTTATTGTAGAAAACTTATTGCAACATTTTTATCAAGGTATTCTTTAAATAGAAGAGGTAAATATATGGAAAACATAATATAACATATCTATACACACAAATGACAAATGTACGAGTATCTATATATATGTGTGTGTGTGTGTGTGTGTGTACGTGTACAATGTAGTAGGCATTGTTGCAGGAGTATTTTTCATACTCATAAGATCATGTTCCCAATCATAAATCCATACATTTGAATAATGAGTTTAAATTTACTAGATACATGTACATGTAAGTACTGACTCCTACTATAATCAGTAAAAAACACCATTACCATACTCATATCGAAGTGAATACACACTCTTCTGACGTGGATTTATACAGCTTTCTAGGCGTGTCTTTATCACTTACTTCATTCATTAATTTTCTGAACCGCTTAATCCTAATTAGGGTCATGGAGAGGCTGGAGCCCATCTCAGCCGACTCTGGGCGAGGGCGGAGTACACCCTGGACAGCTCGCCAGGCAATCACAGGGCTGAAACACGCCTGCAGCCTCTTTACGAAAGTCAGCAATGGTTCTTTTACATTTTTCTCACCACAGACAGATTATCTCTTACTTGTGAAATCTTATCCTGCAGATCTGCTCTGTTGGTTCCTGTAATTGTTACAGTTTACCACAAAATTCTGACCCTAAACTGACCTCTTCTTTTTCTTACTGTTGCTGTTCATGCCGAAGAAACATTGTCCAAGATGGCGTCAAGTTGACGCCGCACAGCACGATGAAAATCGACGGAGCATCCAGTCTATTTTAATTCGAGGTCTATGGTCGCCCTTGCCTATCTTAGTATGGTTCCGGCGCAGGTAATTACGTCATAGTACCGCTCGTACGTCACTGTCGCGCGCACTCTTAAAAGCTGCAGCAAAAATCACCAGGGAAGTTTTTTTTCCCCACCGTAAACGAAGCCAACGCATGCGATTGGTTAATACTCGCGAGGTTAAAACTTTCAGAGCAAACTTATTTAAAAGATCGTTACCCAACTAAACATAACCAGGTTGAGAAAACAAGGAGATGGAATTAGCATATGAAACGGCTAAACGAGATATTGAACAGATGAGCAGAGAGGGGACCGGCTAAAATCCTAACTAGGAGTTGGTTCAGATCCCAGGCGAGTTACATCACTTACTTTTACTTATATTTATAATATTAATAATAAATAGAAATAGTATCGACGATAATATTGGGGATATTTTTACTATTCTTGGTGGTACTAGTACCACTGTTATTGTCGTTACTGATAAATCATAGTGAAATAATTAAAATAAATTATTTTATTTGAATATAATTATATAAATATAATGAAAAATATATACGGCGTTTCAGCTTAAATATAAAATTAGTTATTGCAATAGTATACATAAAATATTAGAAATAGTTCAAAAGTATTTATACAAAAGTATAAATAAAATAATAGAAACAGTTTATGGACAAAACCTTCAAAAATTTTAAAATTTTTTCCTTCAGGTGTCCCCAAATTACACACTGCAAGTGCAAATTTCCCAAAATTAGAATGACACCCTCTACTGCACCCCTCTCACACTCTGTGCACCCGCAAAGCTGTCAAAGTTGCATCCAGCTTCCTTATCATCTCCAGCATTTGCTCATGCTTACTCCGTCATTAATCTGTCAACCTGTTTAATATTTTAGTCTCATGGGATGCCAGCTGATACTGGGAAAAGGTAGGGTACACTCTGAACACCTTTCCAGACCATTGCAGGGCCAACATACACACACAAACATTCACACTCGCATTCACACCCAGGGGTGTTTTGGAACATCCAATAAGCTTAATGTGCCTGTCTTTGTGGCCAGAAAAAACCCACCCAAGAACAGAGAGAACATTCAAACTCCACACAGAAACACCCTCACCAATCCCAGGACCTTCTTGCTGTGAGGCAAATGTAGTCATTATGCCACCCTGGCCCAAGCTAATTTTTCTTTAATGGGAATGTTTTTAACTTATGGGAACAATATAATCAAGGCTGTATTTGTTGTCTGTTTCATTCCATATTTATACTAAGGATGCACAAAGAATCATATAAGCTCACTCACTCTTTTGCTTACTCCTAGGGTCATGGGGAAGGTGGAGCCTATCTTAGCCGAGATTGGGGGAAGTTGAACTTGCTGAACAGTTTGACAGATCATCGCAGGGCCGACATATACACACGCAAACATTCACACTAACACTCCCACCATGCCACCCACTCTATAAGCCTCAACTGCAAAAAGGCTGTACAATCTAAGCCTACAGGGCAAACAACCAGTTTCAATAAGATGCATGTTTACACCACTTGCAAGCTCATAATATTTATAAGGGTCTGACAACAGTAACAGGGAATTAGCCTTATAGTGATACACTTCTGTTTTCTGCAACATCTAATTTGGTATTTATTGGCATTACTTCATTGGATATACAAGATGGGGGGTCAGCTAGAGATGATCGTGTGTGTGCATATGTATGTGTACACACTGATAAGCAATAACATTGACACCACCTGATGGTCTGTGGCTTGACAGCCCTTTTTCACAGCAAGCTGCTACGCACGGTTTGCCACAAACTTTTCTATCATCGCTAGCATTACCAGTTTCAGCAGTTGGTGCTACAGTAGCACTTCTATGGGATTAAACCAGACATACTATTTTTCACTAACCACACAAATCAGTGAGACTCGGGCACCCCTGACACTTATGCCTCATTAAAAAGGGGTGTAGTGGTTAGCACGTCTGCCTCACAGCAAGAAGGTCCTGGGTTTGATTCCTGGGCTCAGGCGTTTCCTTGCCTGTGGGTTTCCTTTGAGTACTCTGGTTTCCTCCTACATTTCAAATACATGCTCCTTAGGTTAACCAGCCATTTGAAGCTAGATGTAAGTGTAAATGGTTGTGTGTGTTGCCCCATGATGATCTGACGAGCTTTTCAGGGTGTCTCCAGCCTCCGCCCAGTGTTGGCTGAGATAGGCACCAGCCTCCTCGCGACCCTAACAGTAGGATGAAGCGGATCGGCACTGAGTGAGTGAGTGCGGGTTTAGGGCGGTGGATATAGGAATTCCAAATGTTAAGTTTCTCCGGTGCACTAGGTGGCGGTAATGCGCCCTAAGTTTGTTGGGGAATCAGAGCTCTCTCTGCTTTCGCTAAAATGGGGCATCGTATACTGGGTTAACCCAAAAAATCTACATCTGCCGGTATCTAAATTTTATATTAAAAAAAAGAAATCCAGACAGAATATTTTGTATATTTCAGTAATATGCAGATTTATTTAATTACCTATCTACAGTAACAAATTTTCAATTTCGTTTTAAACCCGGATTATTTTTTTAAATGTTCGTTTAGTTTTCTTTGTATTACTGTTTTTGTTCAATAAATTATTATTGATATGCAACTATTGAAAGTTAATGTACCTTAATGTTATGCTACTGTAAATTTTTAATGTAGAAATTGCACCGAGGACTTGATGCTGTGCATTTTTCAGCGGCCGCATCACTAATGGCCTGATACTTTTGAGAGTGCACTGTACAGGGTGCGAGTTAATAGCATGATGCAGGCTTTGTAATGCACTAGTCAGTGTGCGCCAGCAGGTGGCGTTATTGTTATTGTTATTTCCCCTCTGCTAGAAGGAAGTAAACGACAACATCTACGAAAAGACCTAGCTGAACCCCTCGCGACACTGGAGCGCTAAGTCGGAAAGGTGTGGCTTCTCCAATATGTATTGTCCATAGGATTTTAATTACCTGCTGAAAGATTAGGGTGAGTAATTTATTATAGATCAATAAATAATAACAGAGACGGTATGTTTCAAGGCAGAAATGAAACGAAACTAAGGATGATGCCGTAGAAATGGTTTCTCTCCGTGCCGTTGTATAGTAACGCCAGGTTCCTGAGTGAAGATAAATTAGAAAGTGTCGGAGGAAATCGTGTTGAACTGACAGCAAAAAAAATCCCAGAGTCATTAACAACCAAACCGAGATACCATGGCGGACGACGTTGGAGAAGAAGCCGTAGCGTCCAGTCACGGTAACGGAGCTCAGGTGCTACCGACTTTAGGGCACTTTTTTTCGGCCTCCCCTTCTCTGGCCGTGGCTGCAGAGACCGGCCTGGCCACAGCGTCTCCCGGCGTGGCGCACCACATCACCTCTGACATGGAAAATCAGGAGAGCGGCGTCGTGAACTTGACCGGCTCGGTACTAGCTGCTGTACCATCTCTACCGCCGAGCATCGGCCTGGGGCTAACTGGAGCCCCGGCGAATCTGGCTGGAGCGGGTCTTCTGTCTCAGATTCACGCCACGTCCTGGGATCCAACACTGAGCACCGACTGGGACAACGAGAAGGCGTCGCAGCAGTGTATCCTGAGGATAAAGAGGTATCTCATCGTTAGCATGCTAACATGGCTAGCCGAGCTGGGATGCTTATAGTTAACCTTCTGTTCTTCTCACTTACGTTTTTCAGTAACTGGGTAACCATTTCCTTTTGTGTTTTCACGCAGTATAATTTTATTTATAACACCGTTCATATCTACTAACTTTGTTCCAATTATTAGTAATAATTATTGTATTATGAATAATATCGCCAAAAGGAATCAGGATTATTGTCATAACCTCCTCGTGACAGGTGAGAGAAGAAATATGGTGCAGTGAATGAGTTTAACCGCTTTATAAACACCATTTATTACACACTATTACTTTAACTGTCAGAACTGTTTACTTACAGTACCTAGAATAAAGTTGCTTTATAATCAGTTTCATAAGAAGGACGCTGTAAGAAATTCGTTTGTAGGGAGAAGTAATACTACTTTGCCTTTTCTTAAACATTTACAAAGGGACATGTCAAAAGTTTGTCTTGTTTGGGTTTTTTTTTTTCTGAACTTTAGCTTCCTAGCTAGCATCTTCGCCACCTAGCTTGCTAGCTGATCTGGAAACTGTTCAGACGTTTATTTGAAGTCATGTCGGTTGTCTGCCAAATTATGTCAGTTTATCTGGATAAATAATTTAAATAGACTTATGTTTAACTATGTAGAAGAAAATTAGCATCCAGTTTAAATGAACACGTTGTTGTAATAACTAACTGGTTGAGTCATTTGAGAGTCGATTCAGAGAAGAACCGATTCCCCAAGATGAAGGTGATTCAGCACGATGCTATAAGGAGAATGGGGTGGGGTGGGGTGGGATTACCCTCCAGAATGAGCAATGTTTTTTCCCGGTTCTTTCGTATTGTTTTGTTCATTAAGAGATGGGTTATTGTGGTATGTCTGTTTAGTTTTTGGAAACGTTCCCTCCTATCCACTCCTCGTATGTAGTTGGTATAGTGTATAAGTTGTGGCCAGGTTTCACAATCCTCGAGAAGTTTATGGTGCTGCTGGTAGTGCTGCCTCTTCACTTAATATTATATATTTGTATATACTGTTAACATTGTACGTTATCATGTAGTCACAGTTCAGCTTTAGAGAAATATGTAAATTCCAGATATTTAAACACTTTATCCCTGATGAGTAAGCCAGAGGTGAAGGTGGCAAGGAAAAACTCCATGAGAGTACATGAGAAAGAAACCTTAAGAGGAACCAAATTCAAAAAGAAACCCGCATCATATGGGACATCGCAACAGTAAACAAATAGCTTCTATAAGTATGATGATCAAAAACTGACGTGATGAAACGTTTGAAGTTTATTTCACAGCACACAGTCACAGTTTCAGTGTTTGGAATTTTGCATGTTTTCCCACGTATCCATGGGGTCCTTGCAGTTTTCCTATATTTATGTTAAGATATTTCCAAAACTTTCTTGTTCCATTCAATAATCTTGTATCTGTAGCTGTCTGTGTTGTTTTTAAAATATGCTTCCTGGTGTAAAATTAGGAAGTGTATATATATAGATAAAACATTTGAGTCATATAATGTTTAGCATAACTATTTACTTTACATTCTATTTCCTGACAACCATAATTCTGTAAGCCTTATATTAGTTTTTCATCAATGGAAATATGTATTATATGGTAAAAGTAAATGGAAATTTGTGGTGCAATAGTAGTTTACCTGATTAGATTCTTCAGTCGTAGTGATCAGAATGTCAGGAGTTCAAATCCCATTCACCATGTTCTGAAGCTTAGAGTAAAACTCCCACCAAATAAATCACTGCTAGTGGTAGAACAATGTAGTCCAGTTACAGCACAGTTAGAATGATCATGCTGGCTTCACTGTGTAATTTTAATTTGATGGTAAATTTATATACATATATTTCTATGAAGATATCATGACTTAAAATAATTTTTTTTAATTATATTAATAAAGTGATTTTCATTTGGTCTGGATAAAACAGACCTAAATATACTAAAAAATAATTAGTAATCAGTTATAATTTGAATTAAATGCATAATTTTAACCCCAATTCCAAAAACGTTGGGATGCTGTATAAACTGCAAATAAAGGCAATGATTTGCAAGTCTCAAAAACCCTTATTGTATTCACAGTCAAGCATAGAAGTTATATCAAACGGTGAAGTATGGAACTGATACTTATATAAAACATATTGTTACTAACCTAAAACCAGTTAGAGTACTAGCAAAATGTTCCTCTGACTTTTTCTTTTTAGTACTAGTTACCTTTTTTTTAGATGTGTTGCTGTTCAAAGGAACTTTTTTCTTAAGATGGTACATTTTTTTTGTGTACTTTCTGTTGGTACTATGTTCTATTGTAAATAAAGTGTGGGTTTATGAGAATTGTAAATCATTGCATTCTGATTTTGTTTAACTTTTATAAAGCATCCCAGCTTTTTATTTTTTTTATTGTTATTATTTTATTTATTTATTTATTTATTTATTTTAGGATCAGAGCACTGTTAATAAGGAATAACCATCAAGTTGCTCTTGTGGTGTAAAAAGATTTTTGTAAATTTTTCTTGTTATTGTACTTCCCAGGCCAAACGAATATAGCTTTGTACTACTATCTCTATATAGATGAACAAGCCTAAGTTTGGTTGCAATGGGTAGTTTTTTTTCCTGAGATATGAATTAGTTTTCTTTTTCCTAATAAAACCTATAGCGTACATGTGTCCGTACGTGTACACATGGAACCCTGTGTTATTATTTGAAACTTTATATATCAAAAAAAAGGAAAATCATATGGAAATTTTTCTGGGAGAAAGTAATTTGGAGAACAAGAGACATATGATAGTCGGGTCACATGATATGACGCCATCATTACTGATGCAAAATAAATAAACAGCTAATGATATTCTTGTGTTATTAAAATGTTCTTTAAACCCATGGTTTGTGAATGGTGCACTTTACATGTCAAGGCTAGGATTGTGTGTTTGGTTCCCTCATTTTTACTTCTTCTATAAACAACGTATTATAAAATTAATTAATCTTTATATATGTAGTATATGCGTATTGGGTTTGAGAGTCCCCACCAAAAATTTGTTAAGATAAGGAAATCATATGGGAGCTCCGCTTTAAAGCAGTGCTTAAATCTCTGTACTAGAATTAGGATTCCACCACTTGAAACAAACATTTACGTGATGCACATCATCAATTTTAAGTGTATTAATCTCTTACACAGAGTCACGATGCATTATTATACCTGGATCTCATTATTTTTTTTCACTTGTAGACTTGGAGAACGTAGAACACAGTTCAAGTACCAGAGATAATTCTTTATAAAGAAGCAATCAGGTCCCCAGAGAGAGATAGTGTTTATGTGGAATTTAGTCAGCAGTACAGTAAGAACATTGAGGCTGTGACCAGGGATTCTGTCAGCACACTTGGCAAGATTGCTTGGAATTGTAGTAGAGTGGGCTGAGTGATGTACAGTGTGCCAGTTGGCAATGAAGTGTACATTTTAAAGACTCTTGTGCATTCCAAAGGGACTTGACATATAAACTGCACTCTGTATTTTGTGTAAGGCGGACACAGTTTATATGTGTTCATTTGGATCTTTATTTATTTGTTTGCTTGCTTGCTTTTCTTTCCCTGGGTGAGCACTTCACATCCAGTGTTCTCGGTAAAGGCTCTGGATCTTACACGACCTGGACTGAATAAAGCAGTTACTGAAGGTGAATGAATGGGTTTGCCGTGTTGAACACTAAAGTGGCACCATGATGGTGTCTTTCAAGGGACAACAGGAGAGAGGGGGGATTATGGTGCTTTTATTCCAGGGAGAATGGCTGTTTTATATTTGTATTGTACATTATTTTTGTTTAAGTATGTTTATTTTAGTGTTTTATATTTTTATCTTCACATAGAGACATCATGTCCATCTATAAGGAGCCTCCCCCTGGCATGTTTGTGGTTCCTGATCCTCATGATATGACAAAGGTGAGCTTTAAATAATTAATAACCACCAGGAGACAGAAAAATGCATTCCCTGAGTATAGTCATAGAACCTGTGAGCTCACTGTGTCATTCAACTGATATTCCTGTCTTCTGCAGATCCATGCACTCATCACAGGTCCATTTGACACACCATACGAGGGCGGCTTCTTCCTCTTTCTGTTCCGTTGCCCCCCTGACTACCCTATCCACCCCCCACGTGTCAAACTTATCACCACTGGACACAACACTGTGCGTTTCAACCCCAACTTTTACCGCAACGGCAAAGTTTGTCTTAGCATTCTCGGGTAAGTGTTTATTGTGCTACATAGAGATATGTATTCATGTGATGTTAACACAACACTAATAAAGTTACTATTGTTTTTTTGTTGTTGTTGTTGTTGTTGTTGTTTTTGTTTTAATAAAAAGAAAACACCTTAGGAAAAAAGATTTTGTGGTTTAAAACAACAGTACCTCCAGCCATTCATCTGTATTTATGTGTCAGTTATGGGGTGAGCTGAAGCCAAAGCCAGTGACATTGGGTGAGAGGCGGGGCAGAAAGTTGGGCCATCAAATCTTTATTTTATTTATTTATTTTTATATAAAATACAATTTATTTGGACAGTAAGCACTGAAAATCATTTCAATGAATACAATTTAAGTACAAATAACACTGATAAATATTCCAGAGATGGTGGAGTATACTATTACACAGTCTGCCTGGATGCGTGGTTTACTGAAGCATAACAAAAAAACATTTTAGCACAGACATGACAACAAAATGGAGCTCATGGCTGTACAACATTTGCATAAGTATTGAGCTCTGCTAAAAACATGCTTAATTTTAAGAATTGAGCCAAAAAAAGTAGGAGGGTTTTTTTGTGGTGGATCATATGGTATTCCACTAAAACTTGCACTAAAGTATTCTCTTGAAAAGTATTTTCTTGAGTGACTCATTTTTGCTAGTGTAAACTTTGGTGGACCCCAAACACCCCCAACACACACACACACACGCACTTTATTTAATTGAGATATACAGTTATCTACAAAAGTTTCATTGCATTTGTGTCTGATGCTGACAGCAACTGATACAGTATCTTTATTATATTTCAGTATATTCACAACTAAATTTATATAATGTTGAGTGAAATTAAGTAGTGACTCTATTCTTTGAATTAAATAGAGAGAATCAGCTCTCTGTTTACATTGCTGCTTACCTTTGTGTATAGTTCAGGCAGGATGTTCATGTAACACACCCCCTAATCTTTGCAGTATGTATTTTAAACTTTGTCTGTAGTGAGTGAGATCAAATGATATATAAGTGAGTAAACCTTTAACCTTAAAGTTTATTGTATTTGTCATATAGTTGAATTAAATGCTGAGTCATCTATATTTAACAAAATAAAATGTATTATGCTTTTAAATCAAGACCCCTCTCCGGTTGGGAATCACTGCTCTGGTTGACACTAACATCCAGTTGAAACATGCATGTTTTGGAACATAACAACAGCTGATCTTAAAATTTAAACATGACTTCTCTCTGTAATACATTCGATATTTAGCACGTGGACTGGGCCAGCGTGGAGCCCTGCTCAGAGCATCTCTTCAGTCCTTATCTCCATCCAGTCTCTGATGACAGAGAACCCTTACCACAACGAACCAGGCTTTGAGCAGGTATTTATATCCTATTCACTAAACACTATATGTTCAGATATAATTAGAGCTTGTTTACCAGACTAACTAAATTTATGGAAGCTAATTCTTCCAATTACTGACTGATGTGTTTGAGATCCACCCGATAACCTGCCCCAGAAATATGATTGTTCTACAGATTGTGGTGTTTTCCCTGCTCCCAGCATAACTAGTTAGAATCTGTAGTTAATTAAGAAGCCTAGAGAAGGGAAACCACCAAAATGTGCAACACAGAGGTTCTCCAGGTCCAGAACTGGGAAACCCTTCTTTTATCTACTTAACAAGTTTCTGCCTATAAGATTCATAAGATGTCCATAAGATGCACAGAGACTTTACGTGTATGAGGCATGACATCATTTAAAGGCATGTATAGCAGTAATAAACAACAAAGGTGTTGTCAAGATACTGGGCACTGGGTAGAAAAGAGAAAATAATTGTATCAATA
Organism: Porochilus rendahli; assembly: GCA_039654305.1. NCBI lineage: Eukaryota > Metazoa > Chordata > Actinopteri > Siluriformes > Plotosidae > Porochilus > Porochilus rendahli. Next base: position 10,567,114 of record JBCNYG010000003.1, on the reverse strand, counting down.
ATACAGAAAGGTTCGGTTTTAAATACTGTTATAATGAGAAGATAATGTGAATATCAACACACAGGAATAATTATTAAACTGCAATATTCAGCCTCTTTATAAATCGAGCCTAATTACTAATTTGATGAACATAATTGTTACTTAACTGATTTAGTCACCAACATTTCACATCTAATGAGAGAAATTTGATTTTTTTTTTATTTAGCATGAGCAGTGAAGTCTACTGTAATGGTTTTAGGGTAATGGTGTTTCCATTTAAGGGTGAACTGCACGTGCACAAAGATTATACTTTCGGTTACAGACCATTTTAAACTGCCTTGTATACTGAAGTAATGTCTTAGGCAGACATCTTGCTTTTGGTCTTCTGATTTGAAAAATGTATTTACCATTGCAATGAGGTTGACAGCGTTTGAGAGCTAAGAATTTGGTAAACACAGTCATATAAAGTAAAAAGTGTTTGAAGAGTCATAATTTAAAACTGACCCTCAAAATTATTTTAAAAAGCTCTATTTTGTATTGAGTTCTATGGAGTGATTAATGGTACAGCTGTCTGTCACAGGCTCGCCATCTGTTGACCTCTCCCCATTCATTTCAATGTAATTTTTTGGAGATAATTGTTGCCATGCTAATACGAAACACCAAAAAAAGTAATAGCACACTTCACGGCCCCTAGACACACGTTTTGATATACATTGTGTGGGTGCACTTTGCCGTTTGGGCCGCGATAAATGTGACGGAATTAAAAGAAGCAAAAAATAAGGAGCCCCATTTTTCTGGGTAAATAGTAAATAGTAGTTTTTTAGGCACAGTTCTATCTGTATCTTAGGTCCTCTTGTCAAATTTTTGTTTAAAAATTTTTTTTCACTAACCAGTTGGTTATTATCGATACCCACCCGCTAGCTACAATACCTCTCCCCTCTATCGCTTGCTAGCTACCAGGTGTGGAGGATGAAAGCTAGCATGTGTTAGAATTATGCCATGCTGACCACGGGTAGGTTTTTTTTAGACTGCCAGGCATGGTTGGCATTATCTTCAGGATTCAAACTCATCATCTCCCACCCATAGAGTGAATGATTTTCTGTGCTCTTCTCAGGTACTGCTTTTTGTTTCAAATATGAATTTTACTGAATAATGGCCTCTGTATTTGATAGGAGAGGCACCCAGGAGACAGCAAGAATTACAACGAGTGTATCCGTCATGAGACAATGCGTGTGGCAGTCTGTGATATGTTGGAAGGGAAGGTGCCATGTCCAGAGGCCTTGTGGTTAGTAACAATGCATTTTAAAATTTTATTCACTATTTGTGTAGAGATGGGGCTGAGGCGTAGTGGAGTAGTGATCAGCACGTCCGCCTCACAGCAAGAAGGCCTAGGTTCGATGCCCAGCTCGGGCGTTGCTGTGTGGAGTTTGCATGTTCTCCCTGTGCTTGTGTGGGTTTCCTCCGGGTACTCCGGTTTCCTCCCACAGTCCAGAAACATGCACCGTAGGCTAATTGGCTGTTCCAAATCACCTCCAGGTAAGAGTGTGAAGGAAGTATATGTGTTGCCCTGTGTTGGCTTGGGCTGTTCAGGCTGTACCCCGCATTCTCTCGGAGTCGGCTGAGATGGGCGCCAGCCTCTAGGTGACCCTTATTGGGATTAAGTGGCTAATTAGGCTACCTGGATATTCAAAAATGCCCCTAGGTGTGAGTGGTTGTGTGTGATGGCCCTACGATGGAGTGGCATGCTGTTCAGGGTGTACCTCGCTTTCACCCAGAGTTGGCTGAGATAGGCTCCACCATACCTGAATGAGGGGCTGTAGGAGAATGGAATGTGTGGAGACTACACACATATGGATAAATGTAAATAATTACATTTTTCTTTTTAAATGCAAGTTTTATTCCTTGAGTCACATTTCTGCTATTGTATTTGGCCAATCCGTGGATGGCACAATCTGTAGCTCCGCCCACACCTTCCTGTTTACCTGTTACTAATAATAGTGGAATGTGGAGTCACTGATCGTTATTGTACCACCTTTTTAATTATAATAACTTAAATAAATAAAAGACTTGAGCACAGGATGGAGCGAATCTACTTTAATTTTGACAAGTCCAAAAAAAAAGCACATCAAATTATAACCCTGTTCTAATGTCAGGATAATACGTTCAGCGAGCGCGGTTAGATGAACACTAACACACTTCATTTAGTCTAATTAACGCCGGGCCAAGTTCCCACGCCGATGAGTTTTACGCCATACATTCCCAGTGTTTGTTTATCCATTTCATTGTGATTTTAGCAGCTAGTGTGTGTGTGTGTGTGTGTGTGTGTGTGTGTGTGTGTGTGTGTGTGTGTGTGTGTGTGTGTGGGAAAGAAGCCTGTTTGTAATTAGGTCATCTCATGAGGAAATGTGTGCTATCACTTTCTGAAACTTTTCTTTCCCACATTCAAATATATTCCACTCTCCCCCTCCTCCTCCATTCAGCCTCCCCCTCCCCCTCCTCCTCCATTCAGCCTCCCCCTCCCCCTCCTCCTCCATT
>JBCNYG010000003.1:10540477-10564500 GCA_039654305.1 Porochilus rendahli | reverse complement strand
TAGGGTCGCAGGGAGACACTGAAGCTCATCTCAGCCGACTCCCTGCGATAGCCTGGCGAGCTGTCCTGGCTTCAGTGTCTGCCTGCGACCCTATTTAGGATAAAGCACTTCAGAAAAAAATTGGATGAATGCGCTGAAAGGAGCGGATGTCGTCTGGCCGCAACCCTAAATAGAATTTATTTCAATTTCTATTTCGGCAGTTTTCTTAGCCGACTCTCGGCGAGGGCGGAGTACATCCAGGACAGCTCGCCAGGCCATTGCAGTGAGTCGGCTGAGATGGGCTTCAGTGTCTCCCTGCGACCCTATTTAGGACGAAGCCCATCTCAGCCGACTCTCGGCAAGGACGGAGTACATCCAGGACAGCTTGCCAGGCTATCGCAGGGAGTCGGCTGAGATAGGCTTCAATGTCTCCTTGCGACCCTATATAGGATAACGCCCATCTCAGCCGGCTCTCGGCGACGGCGGAGTACATCCAGGACAGCTCGCCAGGCCATCGCAGGGAGGAAACACCCCGACTCTTTACGAACGACATGCCTCTCACCACAGACAGTGAGAGACACGGAAGGCCTTTGATAACTTTTAAAACTTATTCTGTCTACTCAATAACTTACTCATTTGCCAAGCTGCTTAAACCTTGGGTTATCTCAGCTGAGACCGGGCAAAGAAGGGGTACACCCTTAACAGCTCTTCAGGCCCACACACACCACATCATTTAAGATCACATCCACAACTGGGGCAATTTGGAGCATCCATTTAGCCTAACGTGTACATTTTTTAATTGTATTGGAGACTGGAGTACCTGGAGGAAACCAACAGAAGCACTGGGAGAACCTGCCCTCGCCGGGTCAAACCCAGGACCTTCCTGGACACCTGTCCTTATACTAGGCTCTTGATGGGATGTATTTGTGCAGTAAACTATACATTAAAAAGGCTACATGACCGCAAAGTTCTATTTAAATTTACTACAGCTGATCATCCTTCCTCTGAATACAACGAGCCTTGAAAAAATACAGATTATGGGATAGAGGTTAAATAATTTTATAAATAAAAAAGTTCTCCTTAGCTTGCGGTTTTCACGTGCTAATATGCTACCACAGGGCACTACTGGTTCTAGAATTTATTATAAATAAAATATCATTAGTTTAAATTATCTCTGTAGTAAAGTGAGTTTAATATTGAATGTTTAGTCAGTAGAAACCATCAGGTCACTGCGTGGGAGCCACGGAGGTCTCAGTCTCAGACTGATGCTTTTATAACCGGAATTAGCAGCCCATCAGACTCACACGCGCATAAAAATAGAGCCTTCAGACGTGAGACGAGAAAGGAGTCAGTCTCTGTGAGCCAGAAGCAGCTTGTTTTCTCCCTCACCTTCAGATCGAAGTGGGCGATTTGTTTGCTGTGCATGAAGCCGACTCCTTTCAGAATCTGCTTCAGGAAGTCGATGGCTTCGTTCTCCGTCACGAAATCCTTCGAAGCGATGAAGTCGAAAAGCTCCCCGCCATAAATACTAAACCACAGATATACACCATCATCATCATCATCATCATATTATTATTATTATTATTATTATTATACTATAACAACAACAACAACTCACTTTCCAAACAGCTTACTCCTATTAGGGTGGCAGGGAGACACTGAAGCCTATCTCAGCCAACACTGGGCGAAGGTGAGGAACACCCTGACCAGCTTGCAAGACCAGTGCAGGGCCAAAACACACACCGAACCATTCACACTCACACTTGGGGGCAATCTGGAACAGCCGATTAGCTTAATGTGCATGTCTCTGAATTTTAGGAGAAAACCGCAATACCTGGAGGAAACCCAGATAAGAACTGGAAGGATATGCAAACCCCACCAAGCCGCCTTTCAAAAACAGCACTCAACTTAAAATCTCATGCTGTACTTCCTAACTGTTAATCTACAGTAACATGTACAATAATCCGTTCATAAGGCAGCAGAGCTGCATTCTGGAATCTGGCGATTCATTCTTTAATTAAACGCTCTCTGACAGTAAAGCAAATAACTGGAACTAACTTGCACCCTAGATGTTCCAAAACTTTACATGGAACTATAAACAGTAAATAAAAAATAAAAAATAGACCATTGTCACTAGCAATGAATGAAACTGTGCGATTTTGATTGTGAGCCACACAACACTATTCCAGCCAATGAGCAACAAGGGTGTTTGTGCTTCTGTATAGCACATTCCCTATCCAGTAGTATAGAGGGGATACTGGGGTGTTGTTCTTAGTGTCGTTACCTTGACAAAGCTTTTTTCGGGTAGCTATTTTACACCTGAGCCTCGTGGTGCATCACAGCCGGAGCTGGTTCTCACAGTTTCTCCAGGAGGGATCCACCTCCTCCTGGAGGGGACGCTAATCCATTTACATTTACAGCATTTGGCAGACGCCCTTATCCAGAGCCACTTACATAAAAATCAATCAATAAATAAAATCCAATTTATACCCCTGAGCAGACGAGGGTAAAGGGCCTTGCCTAACAGTGGCAGTTTGGTGACGTTGGGGCTGGAACCCCCGACCTTTGAATCAGTAAGCCAGAGCCTCATCCACTGAGCCACCCACCTCCCTAATCCATCGCAGGTTACCTTCCAAGTATTTCTACTGGTACCCATGTTTACTGGACTGAGGCACACTTCTGGCCAGGGGTCTTAGCATGCTGGGGGTCTAATGGAGATTTGAACCCATGACCTCTCGGTCATAAGCTCAGCCCAGCTTTAGAGGTGGATGAAATAATTTTTAACAAATATCAACAACCTTTGTCCAGAACTGATGACAGCGCATGGGATTTTTAAAAATTTTTTACATCACAAATCAGTTTCTGTTCTATTATATTTATTCGTAAAGTACATTAAAGGTTTCCTGTAGCCGTGGAATAGAAAAAAACCCACTTCTTATCTCTGAGCCCTTTGTCTTTCACTCCGTATCGTACCCTTTTATGATAGCATCACTCGCCTACAGAGAAATACAAAAGGAAAAACTTTGAGAAGAAAAACTTTAAGGGGCGTGTAAACTTAGCCTGGCCACTAAAACCCAAAATTCCCTGAACGTTGGTAAAATCCCAGCAGAGTCGTTTATCTTTCTTCAATCACTGATGTCACTCAGGGAAAAAACACAAAATACCAGAAACCACGGCATTCTTTTCTCAGTTCGGCCTTCCCAGACATCTCTGTGCGTAAATGCGCAGTGACACCGGAGATAGTTTAGATTCCGATTTTCAGCTTTACTATAAATAAAGACATAGAAACCTGATGCAAACAAGGACAGACGGTGTCCAGGTGCACTCGAGTGAAGACGGTGGGCGCTTAAACATTCGCGTCGACACTACGGGATATCACACGCCCCTTAATAACGAGTCCTTCGCTTCATCAGCGCCTTTGTCTTGGTTCTGATGTGTGTGTGTGTGTGTGTGTGTGCACGCGAAAGCCAAAGAAAAAAGTTGACCAGTGGAAAATTTGAGCCTACACACCTCTCATAGCTCCGATGTGACTGTATATGTGTGTGTATGTGTGTATTCTTTCATGTTCCTCAGCAACCCTAGCAGAGGCAGCTTATCCGCGCCTCATGTTTTTTTTACCCGATGCTAATCTGCGACATCAGTCTGAATCGAAACACAAGCTGCCAATGCGACAAAAAGCAGCCGCGACAAATATAAACGTCGCCGTGTGATGTTCTTCGGTTTTAATCTGTTTAATATCACACTCACAGATTCTTTTATCACCCATTAACCCCGTGAGCATTCCGTTTAAGGGGTTAATGAGCGTAGTGGTTAGCACGCCCACCTCACAGCAAGAGGGTCCTGGGATCGAGTCTAAAGCGCGAACGTTTCTGCGTGGAGTTTCTGCATGCTCTCCCCGTTTTTTTGTGTGGGTTTCCCCCGGGTACTCTGGTTTCCTCCCACAGTCCAAAGACATGCATCACGTGCATTTTTTTGAAGGACAAGAAGAAGCAGCTGCTTTCGCACATGGAATTTTTATCTGTGTAACACGACATGCTGATTTTTTTTTTAAATTAGGAGTACCTTAATACGAGAGGGAAAAGATGTTGACAGACAGTCTGACACTTTATAGCTGCTGTTACATGCGTGAATGAGTAATAAAGAACAAGTTTCTTTCCTGGACGGCAAATGGAACCAGAAATGATACTTAATAATAAATCAAAACTACAACAAATTGCTGTCATTTAACATTAATCTAACACTACATGGAGTATCGTTATTGAAAAATTATAACCTTCTGATACATCGTGTGCACACGACCATCGGAAATGATTTTCATACTTACGTTTCCACATTTACGGTATTTTACAGACACTGTTATCCTTAGCGCCTAACATTTTTATCTCAATTACACAACTGAGCACTTGACTGTTAAGAGCCTTACTCAAGGGCCCATAAACTGTAGCTTGAAGATAGTAGAACTTTACATTGGGACCATGAGCCCCCACCTCCTAATCATCAACCCACAGCCACTACAGCCCCCCTTCAAAAAACGTATGCATGTATTTTAAGCATTACGTAACTAATGAAACATGCCACTCACAGCTCGACGACTAGCACGATCTGGGCTCGGCTCTCGAAGACGTCGTGCAAGGCCATGATGTTGATGTGTTGCAAACTTTGCAGGATCTCCACTTCGCCCTCAACGCCCTTCCTCTCCACGCCCAGACGGCTGCTCGCGCTCCGACGGAGCTTCACGAACTTCCCCGCCCAACAGGAACCGCAGGATCGCTCTTTCAGTTCCCGCACCTGCCCGAAGTGTCCACTGCCAAGAAATGTCCACAAAATCACCAACCTTCAATGTATTATTCACTTTAAGCGTGGAATCCTGGAGCTATGACTTCCTCACACTACTACTATCAGAGTAATGTGATACTCTATAGAAATAGATGGCTGTTGGTATCATTTTTATAAGCAATTTTTTTTTACACACCTGCCCAGTAACTCTCCAATTTCATAGAAGTCCTCCACGTTCTGAAGCTTGAACTGAGCCATGATACACACGTGACGTTCTGTCCAATCTTCTCAGGATGAAACGTGCTAGTCCTGCATCTTTCACAACTACACACACACACACACACAATGATTATCAGTTATTAAAAAGCAATTATTTGCATAGTACAAGAGACCAGTAGTGACAAACGTTTACAGAGGTGTTATTTACTCAAGCAAACGATGAAAACACAATAAATCTGAGGTGAAACTGGTTAAAATTGACTGGGGTGAGTGCTGGGTGAAAGTGGGGCTGCCTACCTCTGATTAGTCGGCAATAACAGTATTATTTTTTCAAGATTCATGCTGTAGAGAAGTACTAAATTGTCGACTCTACATCAGCATGGGCCTTGTGAGGCCCACCCCTTACCTATGGTCATGATTTGGGTGGGGACAGCAAAAACGAGATCACCTATACAAGCTTTGTATTAAAGAAGTTTCCTTTGGAGGGTGTCTGGGCTTAGCTTTGGAGATAGGGTAAGAACCTTGGACATCCATGAGGGGGAGGGTGTGTGTGGGGGGTGTCGGGGTAGAACAGCTGCTCCTCTGCATCGAAAGAAGTCAGCTGAGGTGGTTCGGGCATCTGATTAGGATACCTCCTGGTCACCTCTCTTTAGAGATGCTCTAGGCATGTTCAACTGAAAGGAAGCCCCGGGGTAGACCCAGAATTTTCGAAAGGGACTATATATCTCATCCGACCTGGGAATACGTCAGGATCCCTCAGACGGAGCTAGAGAGTGTCGCTTGGGAGAAGTACTGAAAAGTTGACTCTGCATTAGCATGGGCTTTGCGAGGCCCAACCCTTACCTATGGTCTTGAGATTTGGGTAACGACTGAAAGAACAGGATCGCAGATACAAGTGGCCGAAGAGAGGGTGTCTGGGCTCAGCCTTAGAAATAGTGTGAGCAGCTCGGAACATCACCCAAGATAGAGTTACAGTAAAGTCTTTAAATACTGCCTATTTCCTGTATTCCCTGGCTTATAGTAACTTGGGTGGCGGTAATCATAGTTCCCGTAGTTAGCTGAGAAGGACAGAATAACCAAAAAACTTCTGATTTTGATTAAACTAGTATGATTTTGGAGTTTGTGAACTGCTCTGGGCAGCAGACATTCAAGCGTGCCTGCATGATTATGTCTCATGAAGACAGCTAATAAAGAACAATAATCATAAAGACTTAAAGAAACCTATAACGTGAGGAATCGATAATGTGGAGTTCTCCAATCTGATTAGTCATAAACGTTTTCTTGATCAGCAGCCCTGAAGACAGATCACAGCTTCATGTGAAAAGGGGAGACGCTGATTGGGGAAAGACTGCTGACGTTTGATCTCAACAGCCAAACAAATACATAGCTTTCTTCAGAAGCTCCGCCCACAAATGACTGGATGCCCACTAAAATAGATTTGGTCTCCAGTCTTACAATTCGGTAAAACCAGAGTTAAAGCTGATCTCAAGCTTTCCGAGACACGGCTTTGCGTTTTGAGGCATCTCTGGGATGGATGTGTACTCGACGTAATATTGTGACCGATTTTTCAATCACGCGCCAACCGACCGAAGTTTTTATCTTTGTTCCTCCGCAGTAAATTGCAGGACGATGATGAAGTGGGTCACACAGCATGGCTCCTCTATCCTTAAACATGTTGCTCGTTTTAACCCAAACAAACAGTCGTTAAATAGAGCTCTTCTGACCATTTCAAACTGGTTTTACTTCTCCTCATCCTCGTTCTCAGGTATGAAGAATCTCATGAATAATTAATATGTTGTTGCCGGTTCGACCAGTCATTAAAAGCCAGAATATATAAATCTTTTTTTCCCCTGAGATGGAAGGTCAAGCGGAATATTCAGCAATATCCACTGGGTACGAGGTGTATAATTGTTTTAGTATATACCACGCCTAAAAGAAAACAAGAATTTTATGTTTTATCTTTATATTTTACCAGCGTTATAACGACCAATGCTCCACGTCAGCATTTCCAATAAAAAATTCCTACAAGGTGGTTGCTGTTTTTTTTTTTTTAAAGAATGTTATTAAAGCCATTGAATAAATTTCTTTGTATTTTTTGGGATGGCATTTTGGTTGATTTTCCAGGATTTCAGAATGACCGTGCCAAACTTAGCCGATCATTTTGCTCTGTTTAGTCTACTTATACTACGGCGTGCTCGTGTTCTTCCTTTGTATACCTCCAAAAGTACTTCCATCTGCAATATGAACAACAGGTTTATATTAAAACACTCTGTCTGTGTTATTGTTTCTATGGCAACAAATCATTCGCAGGTACCTGAAAGAAGCTCCACATGATTTAAGAATGATAAAAAAAAAACTACCATGGCTTATAAACGTTGATGGAGGTAATCCCAGGGTTTAGATTTCCAAAGATTCTTAGCATGGGAAGGTTTTACGGCGGAGGCGATTATGCTTTTTGGGTTCTCAGTAAAATGATGAGCTGCATTTTGTTAAGTGAGAGAAAGAGAGAGAAAGAGAGATCATTATGTAATAACACGTACCTGTAATGTAATGTCATGTAACCATGTTTCACAACAATAAATCTTAACTATAAACTGTTAAAACGCATGCAATGTTGTAAACTCGGGGCAGAATCCAAATCCCAGCATCCCGGTACAGATAATTTTCCTATAGCTGCACCGTTTGTCCCTTTTTAATCATTTCGAAATCACATGCAATGACAGAGAGCATGAGCTGCATTTGGAAAGTTTTGTCTGGAGACTCTCTGGGACTTTATTTCCAAAGCATTTCTGCACAACATTCACTAAACACTCGCTTAAACCTTATTTTTCTTGGAATAAACATTTGGACCTTTTTGGACATTTGCATACTTACTCTTTTCGGGTATGACCACAAGGCTGCCATTTTTAAGAACACGACATTAAGATTTCCCTGATTTATTGGGTCAGAACTGTGGCATAGTGGTTAACATCCAAAGACGCACACATTAGACTAAGTGGCTGTTCCAAATTGCTATGTAAGGTGTTGGCCCGCGATGGTCTGGTGAGCTATTCAGGCTGTACGCACCACCTAATCACAATGTCGGCTGAGACAGGCTCTGTGAATTTAGTGTGGGCAAATGATGACCATAGGATGAGATATCGGCGGCGTGGTGGCTCAGTGGTACCAACCTGCCAAGCGACTGATGAGCCTTTGAGCAAGTCCCTAAACCTTCAACTGCTCAGTTATATATGGCGGTTTCCTCCGGGTACTCCGGTTTCCTCCCACAGTCCAGAAACATGCACAGTAGGCTAATTGGCTGTTCCAAATCACCCCTAGGTGTGAGTGTGCGTGTTAATGGATGTGTGACTGTCGGCCCCGCGATGGCCTGGCGAGCTGTCCAGAGTGTACCCGCCCTCGTCAGCTGAGATGGGCGCCAGCGTCCTCGCGACCCTAATTAGGATTAAGCGGTTCAGAAATTGAATGAATGTGTAGAGATGGTCACTGGTGAAGTTTTATGTCATATGATATACAGTGTATACCGTGTGTATACACTGCCCTGCTGAAAAAAAAATATATATATATTCCCACCCCAGATGAGGCACCTTGCTGTGTTAGCAGTAAGTTATCTAATTTATGTAGTTTGCATATACAAAACTTCTTCGTTTATTACTTTCAAACATATACAATATTATAAGTGAACCTGCTTTACAAGATATTGGACTGGACCAAAAGTATATTTCTTAAGACTTGTATTGCTGTCATTAGCATTCTAACAGGAAGTTATATGACACTCCCTATACTACTCCTTACTGTTGAGTCATATAACATACTCACTGTCATTTTTAATAGCAACACACTTGTGTTTATGCTGTTATCTAATTTAATGTGATAGTCTGGGGAGATTTTTTGGGGGTGTACCTCATCTTCACCCATTCTCAGCTGATCTAGGCTGCAGCCTACCCACAATCTTAATAGGATTAAGCGTTTGCAAATGTGAGTGAGCAAGATCAAGTGTTTCAGTCAGTGTTCACATCCAACCCCAGAATGAGAGGACTTCACAGAATGATGTGGCCAACAAACGCATCCTGTCAATCTGCAAGTTGAAGCACCTTGTTGATGAGGGAGGTCAGAGGAGCATGACCAGACTGGCCTGAGTTGACGAAGTGTATAGTAAGTCAAGGCACACTTCATAATCATGGTGAGCAGAATGGGGTACAAGAAGACTATATTATAAAGTTCCAACCCCATCAAGTTGTCAGCCAAGAACAAGAATCTAGTTTTACCATGGGTACAGACAAAATTGGTCATTCATTGATTCTTCACAAAAGGCAAGAGCCTATCTCTGCTGACTCTGGGCGAAGGCACGGTCCACCCTGAACAACTCGTCACAGTCCATCACAGGGCCAACGTGCACACAACCATTCACACTCACACCTGCAGCCAATTTGGAACAGTAAATTAGCCTAACATGCAGGTCTTTGGACTGTGGTGTGAAAACAGTACCTGAAGGAAACTTATGCAACCAAGAGGAGAACTTGCAGTTTCCACACAGAAAAAGTCTTGAAAAATTATAAACATCACCCAGTCATTATTTTGTTGAAGCTTTCAATAGAAGCTAGTAAATGTGTTAAACTTTCAACACAATAACACTTAACAAATAGAATAAATAATTCAGTAGAAATCTGCTCTAGTTTTAGCCTGGTGCCTCCCAACATGTATAACAGTTTTGTCTGATTTGATTGAGATTCTGACCATAAAAGCATCAGATTCCAATTATTGGCTGACAATTGTGGAACCCATTGTGGTCTTCTGTTATAGTCCATTCGCCTAGTGGAGTGATGTTTTGTGTATGCTAAGGTGCTTTTCTGTTCACCACAGTTGTAAGGAGTGATTATATAATTTAGTGTAGAGTTCCTTTCATCTCTAACCAGTCTGGCCGTTTTCCCCCAGCCTCCCACATTAACAAGGCGTTTCTACCCACACAACTGCCACTTGTTCAGTGTTTTTCCACACCATTCTGTGTAAACACTGTGTGAAAATTTTAGGAAATCAGAGCATAGCAACCCTGCTATGATTTAAGTCGGCTAAATTACATGTTTTTTGACCTTCCACTTATGATTTATATATCACGGCTGATTAAATGACTGCACAAATAAGCAAGTGTACTGGTATTCTTATTAATGTGGACGTTTAAGATGTTTTCAGTGTCATACTAGTTAACTACTTCGATAGGTTATAAACTAGGTAATAAAATAAATCATTAGTTCCTTTTTCTGTTTTTCAGGAGTGTGATGGAAAAGTCTTTCATGGAGTACTATGATTTCTACGAAGGGGTTTGTAAAGAACGTCTTCACCTACAAGGGCAAAATATGCAGGTATTGCTTATAGGAGTTTAAATAAATGCAGTAGTAAATGCAGTGGTTTTCTGATTTGTTGGTGATCAAGAGACACAAGCATGTATGGAATAAAGCTGAATATAGAGCCTGGAAACATGCTAAGTCTCTTGGCAGAAACCTACATTTCATACTGAATAATCAATACACTTCCTTAATATACACCATTCTCTACTTTAAGTGAGATACAAAGAAAGTCTGGATTAAATGTTTAGCTTGATGGAGGTCTGCACTCACTGAATGCATTTCTAGTTTATATATAAAATTTTTATGGGATGTTTGTTTTTGATTTTGATATTCTGTCTATTTTCATCAAAAAAACTATCCAAATACCATTATAGACTGTTTATTTATTTATTTGTAAGTGGGCACATTTATTTTTCCCACCCTACTATAATGTTGAATGTGTTCAAAAACGGCGTTAACAAATGTGCATATGTTCTGCTCATGAAGCACACAGAACTCACCTTTTTTATTCTCTCCTAGTAAGGCAAAAAAGCCTCTGCTAGTAAAAGGCAGAGAAAAGAAATCTATGTTAACCTTTTCTGCCTTCACTCTGACTGTAGTCAGGAAATTGAGAAATTTATTTATTTATTTTTTCCAAGGCGGAAGTTGATTCAGCATCTAAAGGAGCCATGCTGCTCTTATAACAGCAGCCTCGGACATCTATTAATAGAGAGATCTTTTGGGGCCTCCACCTTTAGGCGGTGCCTAAACTGGATGTTAATGTCAGGGGATGAAGACATTTATATTTTACAACCTATAATAAAAGACCTACAGGCTGTATGTCAATGCATTAATGGCTTGAAAAGACATTTCACATTGATTCTGATTGAATTGTGAAAGACAGTATAAAACGTCAGGAGGGTTATTGACTCTTACTGGGAGAGCACTGACTATATCAGAACAAATGAGAGGACATAAAACATTACATTGTAACATCTGCAAAGATGATTGATTTTGTTAGTACAAACATATTCATTTTGTTTTAAAGGTATGCAAACATTTGCCTTACACTTCCTGCTTTTGCTCTTCTCAGGATCCTTTTGGAGAGAAGAGAGGTCGTTTTGACTACCAGGGTCTTTCGTTGCGTCTCAGTGCCACACAGCGGCGACTGCGGGAAAAATGCCCTCCTGAGAACAATAACGGAGACTCCGATTCTGACACAAGCTCATCAGAAACAGACCCAGACAGTCAGGGCAGCTCCCAACCATAGTGCCCCCAGAGAGAGAGAGAGAGAGGGGGAGGGAGAGGGAGAGGGAGAGAGAGAGCAGATGTCTGTCCTGCACCTCTGGACGCTTTTTAACAAGCAACAACAAAAATAGCACTGAGAGACGTTTTGGAATCTGCTGATTAGCACAGGATTAGTCTAGTTCCTGTTTATTTTGATTGGTTTGTTTTTCCTCTCCTTCTCTATAAGCCAGTGGTTGCCTATTTCTTTTGGAGAGGGAGAGATGTCAAGTCTATGGGACTACAAGATATGTATGTGTGATGATAAACATCTTAACAATTTAGCACATACTCTGCTCATCAGAGCATATATTTGCATCCTCCTCCTCCCCATTCTGGTGGTCATTCACCCTCTGCAGGTAGAATAAGAGCCATTTTCACCTCAGTCCTCAACAAGCCACCATATATTTTAGTGCTTCGGTACTTCTCCAAAAATCAACTGCCTGGTCTTATTTCTCTTCACTTAATGTCTTCACATTAATCTCAGCATTTATTCATTGAAACATTAAAAAAAATATTTTGAATATTATGTACGGAGTCATGATTTTGACAATTGCTTTATCCGATCTAAGAAAGAAACTGATGCAACTATAAAGTAAATGTAAATACTTAAATATTGTGCATAGAAAATCTTTATTTTACTGTTAATTGTGCATTAAATGCTATTGGAGAAACCTGGTCTGGTTTGTTGGTATATTTTGGTCAGTAAACTGATCAGCTATTGATTTGGGCCACATGTCGTCATTGGGGAGAATTGTCCTATTTGTATTTTGTTTGTACAGTCAAAGGAACTTATACATGTTGTTTAGCCTGATTAAATATGTTGGTTGAATAAGAACATAAAGGCTCTTCTTTCTTTGTATAAGATCTGCTTGAACTTGTTCAGACAGCATTAATATTCTGTTACCTTTGACCTGAAATACATGCTTTAATAGGTCAAATCAAAAGCCTGTCCTTGTTAAGGGTCATCTGTAGTCCTTTTGTTGCAGTGTACAGTGTTATTTACCACAAATCTCAAAAGTGGAGAAATTGTCAGCAAACAGGTTTGTAACTGGGTAATGATTATCTTTTAAAAATGAGTAATTGTTTAAAAAAATTTTGTGTGAAGAAAATGGGCACAGTAAGTTTTGACCGTCCAGCAGATGGCACTAGTGAGCAACTAAAATTTTATTGAACTTTATACACTCGCATGCTCTGTGAATTCTTGGTTAGAAGAACACTAATGCTAATTTTATTTATTTATTTAATTATCTTGTGCCATGGAGTTCACATAATGATTTCTATATGTTCATTTAACAT
This sequence comes from Porochilus rendahli, assembly GCA_039654305.1. NCBI lineage: Eukaryota > Metazoa > Chordata > Actinopteri > Siluriformes > Plotosidae > Porochilus > Porochilus rendahli. The sequence continues at coordinate 10,551,622 of JBCNYG010000003.1, read as the reverse complement.
TCATCCATGTTTACATGAGTGGTATTTAGAAGCCCACTGTTTACAAAGAAAATGTTTCCCATACCATTGCACCTAAACCCTGATCTGTTGACACAAGGAACATGTCAACACTGTCAAGAAAATAAAGGGAACACTTAAACAACATAATGTAACTCCAAGTCAATCACACTTTTCTGAAATCAATCTGTCCACTTAGGAAGCAACACTGATTGACAATCAATTTCACCTGCTGTTGTGCAAATGGAGTAGACAACAGGTGGAAATTATAGGCAATTAGCAAGACACCCCAATAAAGGTGTGGTTCTGCAGGTGGTGACCACAGACTCCATGAAGGTGGGATGAGGGCCTGACATCCACAGGTGGGGGTTGTGCTTATATCCCAGCACCGTGCAGGACATTTGGCATTTGCCAGAGAACACCAAGATTGGCAATTTTGCCACTGGGTCCTTGTGCTCTTCACAGATGAGAGCAGGTTCACACTGAGCACATGTTACAGATGTGACAGAGTCTGGAGACGCCGTGGAGAACATTCTGCTGCCTGCAACATCCTCCAGCATGACCGATTTGGCAGTGGGTCAGTAATGGTATGGGGTGGCAATTTCTTTGGGGGCTGCACAGCCCGCCATGTGCTCACCAGAGGTAGCCTAACTGCCATTAGGTACCGAGATGAGCTCCTCAGACCCCTTGTGAGACCACATGCTGGTGCGGTTGACTCTGGGTTCCTCCGAATGCAAGAAAATGCTAGACCTCGTGTGGCTGGAGTGTGTCAGCAGTTCCTGCAAGACGTAGTGGTCCCCCAGACCTGAATCAAATTAAGTACAACTGGGGCATCATGTCTCGCTCCATCCACCAACGCCGTGTTACACCACAGACTGTCCAGGAGTTGGCAGATGCTTTAGTCCAGGTCTGGCAGGAGATCCCTTAGGAGAACATCCACCACCTCATCAGGAGTAGTCCAGGCATTTTAGGGAGGTCATACAGGCACGTGGAAGCCACACACACTACAGAGCCTCATTTTGACTTGTATTAAGGGCATTTCATCAAAGTTGGATCAGCATGTAGACTCCAAATCCAGACCTCTATGGGTTGATATATTTGATTTCCATTGATAAATTTTGTGTTTTTGCTGTTGGTACATTCAACTATGTAAAGAACACATAATTTAATAAGAATATTTTATTCATTCAGATCTAGGATGTTATTTTAGTGTTACCTTTATTTTTTTTTAGCAGTGTATTTATGGAATCGAGTAATGCCAAATTCTGTCACAACCAACTGCATGTTGCAGTAGAAATCAACATGCATCAGATCAATCAAGGGATTTTTTTTTTTGTCCAATCAGCTGTCTGGTTTTGCTCAACTTTACTTTATTTTCCAATTCCCTTTTCTTGATTGGCAGGAGTGGAGCCCAATGTGATATTTGCAGTTCATCCACCTAAAGTTGTGTCACCCTGGATGCAAAGAAAGGTACTGTGAGTTACCATGGCCTCCTTGTTAGTTCTAACCAGTCTTCTCTGACCTGTCTTATCAAGCAGAACTTTGATTTTGTTTTTATGAACCATTTTGTATTCTGTTACCAGACTGATGAGTATGAAAACGGCAGAATTCAGATATTTCCTTTATTTAGCCCAGGCCATCTGGCACCAGTAACTATGCAGTTACTGATGTCACTTTTCCCCATGCATGCTGTAGTTTTATTTTTGTTTTTGTTTCATTGCACTGCTATTACTTGCTTACTGGGTAATCATATGATTACATAGGTGTATGGGTGTTGGTAATAAATCAGTGATTATTTTTCCTATAGGGAAAAGGGAGGTGAACAATAGGGGTTTTTTAGTTAATTATTTATTTAAAATCAAATTTATTTGTCATGTACAAAATGTAATGAAATGCTTAGTATGACTGTCAAAAAATGCGAAGAACAAGCTATTAAAGTAACATAATTACTGTAACTCTAACAGTAACTTATTTTAAAGTGGATCTTAAGGTGGATATTAGAACTGAAACCTTAGTTTTGCATGTGTTAAGGTTTTAATGAGTGTAGTATTAACATTTTTCCTTATTTGCTAAATAAAGGGGTAAATGGTAAAAAGCGTTCACATTAATATATACACATGTACATATAAAACACTGCTGATTTTATTTTTGGCTCACAGCTGGATTTCTTTACAGAATTTTCTTTTTTTTAAATTTAGATACATGGAAAATGTACAAAAAGAAAAGAGGATTAAGAAAATGGAAAGATAAGATTAAGAAAATGAGTAACTGCACATACATTTACTTGTTTGAGTATTTTAAAACATTTATAAAGAAAAAATATGTATATTTTCATGAATGTTGAATATTTTGTTTTGGGGACACTTTACGACTTCATATTAAACAAAAAAATGGGATTTTAATAATATTTAGCTGTTCTATAGGTCAACAATAAGGAAAACAAAGGCGAAAAAGAAGTTAATGGAATTGGGTGTAATTATATTTTATCAGTACTACTCCACAGTGGAAAAAGGTTGTTCAGATCAAATCCAAAATCAACATAGGGAACCTTTCCCTTCCTAATGAATACCCAACCCAAATTAACTAAGTAGCCTTCTTCTGCTTTATTCCTATTTATATTTTGCAGTTATAAATTGGAACATAAAATTACTGGCATACTTGTTTGCTGGGAAATTTGTTCCTGAAAATTCCTTATTAATTATTTCAAATAATTTATAATATGCTTTTTTAAAATGCTCCATTTACTTCATAGAAGCCTCCCAAACAACAATCTGCTGTATGTAGAATATTTATTTAACTATTCATTAAATGCTATTGGAGAGACCTGGTATGGAATGTTGGTATAATTTATATTTTTAAAGGACATGATTTTATTTTAATTCTCATATAGGAATATTGGCTTTCCCCAACTATGTATTAGACAAAATCATATATCAATAACAGAATATATGAAAATCCAAAAAGAATATAAGCAAGTGGTAAACTTCCCTTTTTAATCATGTCTAGACTTGGATAAAAGCCCTTCTCTCCTAATGTAGAAATGTCAGGATAGTGCTGTTTATTAGAAGATTCAGAAAGGGATTGTTATACAATCCCTAGACATATAAGAGAAATTACAAACAAGAATGTAAGATATGAAGTAAACATAATGAATGCTGGAATTGGAATAAGTATTTTGAAATCATAAAATTATCAATGTTGGTATATTTTGGCCACAAAACTGCAATTGATTTGGGCTACATGACATGGGGAGAATTGGCCTGCTTGTATTTTGTTTGTACAATCAAAGGAACATATACATGCTATTCAGCTTCATAAAAAATGTTGGTCAAATAAGTACATAAGGGCTCTTCTTTCTTTTCATATAATGTATTTGAAATTGCTTGGACATCGTCAGTCTATTGTATTGATCTAAAATGCATACTTTATTGGTCAAATCAAACTCTGTCCTTGTTAAGAGTCATCTGTGGTCATTTGTGTTGCACTATACACTATTATCGACCACAAATCTTAAAAGTAGGCATTTTTCAGCAAACAGGTTTGTAACAGGATAATGATTATTGTATAAGGACATTTATCCTTGAAAATTCGTTATTTAAAATCATTTTAAATATACATTTTTAAAATTCTGGATTAACTTCATATAAGATTCCCAAATAACAGTATATACATGATGCATGTTCTTTAATAAACAATATAGAATTTCAAACGTCTAAAATTTATACATGTTCTTTCGTTTGATTAACTGTTGGTTGAATAAGGACATAAGGGCTCTGAACCTGTTTAGAAATCATCAATATTCTGTTACTGTCAGAAGTCTTATAATATCAAATTCTCCACATGTGAGATTTGAACTAGATAATATTGAACAGTGCAACACAAATAACAAGAGATGCCTTAACAAGGATATACTTTGATAGTAACGGAATATTGAAGAATTGATTAAAAAACTTACAATTTATGTTTGAAAAGACAATATTATGTGACGCACATAAAGTGTAATATTTACATATAGGGACGTTGGCTTTCCCTAACTATAAATTAGACAACATCAGATATCTCAGAATATATGAAAATACAAAACGTATACAAGCAAGTGGTAAACTTCCCTTTTTAGACATGTCTAGACTTGGATAGAATTTAGTGTCATTAGCCAAACCCCTTCTCGCCTAACGTAATAATGTCAGGGTAGTGCTAAAGTTTTTGTAGCCTCTTTAGTCATCATGTTTTAAAACCTTAAAAAGATTTTCATGTTTCTTTTTAAAGCCATCAAACACAAAGAAGTAACTATTGTTTACAATCATACATATTTTGTATATTCATATTATTTGATAACTAACAGGTTGACAAAAATAAAAAACTGATTGAGAACAAGCTAGCCTACTATACAATATTGTAGCTTGATATTTGGTTCTCTCTTAGCAAGTCTCAATGTTTAGTCCAGTGTCGTGACGTCACGTGTATATGCGTGACGTCATTTTGGTTAAAGGGGGGGCAAAAAGCTTTTTATCCTTAGCTTTATTGTGGATGGGAGTTGTTAAGTATGTTAGTGTACTGTCGTTTTAGTGTTTTTGATGACATTTGGATTTGGTTTTGCTTTTTAAATGTTCACTTGGATGGATGAAGATGAAGTGAATGCACTGTTTTGTGTACCTCTTATTTGTATTAGAAAGATGATGTGTTGGGTTTTTTTCTATAAAAACTGTTATGTAACCTATTTCTATAAGTCATTTTGTATAAGCAAGTCTATTAAATGTGGTCCCTGTAATTCGGTTCTGCTCTAGAAGTTGGTCTCACTTATTTCGGACTGTTCTCATCCTTGACATAATCAAAATAAAAATAAAAAAACAAACACCACCATGTAAATATCCTGATGCAGCACCTTTGAGAGATGTAGCCTTACACTCGTGTGTGTGTGTGTGTGTGTGTGTGTGTGTGTGTGTGATGATGAAGTTGTGAAAGAACGCTCGGGCTTCGGGGGGCGGAGCTTCCTGCTAATCGATGTGGCGAGCGGAACTGAATGTAACTGGAGTTCCAGATGAGCTCCGTGCAGGAGATGACAACAGCCTGAGAAGTCAAAGGGCGTTACAAACGCTCGGTCGCAGTCACGTTCGAATCCCAAGATATCAAACAAGAGGTTTATACCTAAATATAACAACGAATAAACTGATCCCCAACTAAAGCATGCAGTTAAAGATGAAGCCTATTTTGCTTATTAAAAGAAAAGGCAATTGCACCGTGAAATATGTTTCCAGTCTTAGCCAAGATTAGATCTACTTTGTTTGTATTGTTATTGTTATTATTACTGTTGTCGTTTTATGATTTCGGATTTCTATTTAGTAGCTGTAATTTCTCCTAGAATAATTCCCTTTCTTAGTTAGAGATTGCATTTGTTTTTAATCGAACATATAAACATTTCACTGCGTCTTTATTACCTTTATTAGTTTCTTTAAGATGTGCCTTAATTCAGTTGATCTCGTCGTTAGAAAATGTTAATAAGCCATGTGTGATTATATGATTAATGTCTGTGTGTCACCATTTAACCTGTTATTTATTTCGAAAAAAAGATAGAACGACTTCTTTTACGTCTTACACTGAAGTTTTATGGTGTTTGCAAACCACATTCATGCGTAATTCATGAATTAATTTCAATGCCATGCGTAAAAGTAACATATAGCATCATGTGTGCTTTTAAAAAAAAATACACGAAGCATATCTAGTTACATATGAAATGTAAAAAATGAGCTCAGTTACAGCCACTGTTAGTATTTGTATTGTCTAATAAAAAGGACTTTACTAGCACAAACGAAATGCAAAACCAAAGCATGAAGTGATGTGGGGATTGAACAGAATAACCTTTTACAAAATGACACAATAAACAACCGATTTTGGATGAGCCAGCCTTTTCCTCACACCGTTCCCTTGTGTTCTTGCGTAGTTTTCAAAAGAAAATTCGTGCTGTTGGAAGAGATTGTTGGTATTGTGAAGAAAGCGCTCTGCAGCATGTTGAGGATCATGTGTGTTCATGTGTGTGGGCTTTTTATATGAAGTTCTTACTGCTCCGGATGGAGCTGCTGAAGCTGCATTATCTTCGCGCGCCCGCATGGTGGGAGCAGCCACTTCAGATTCTCCAGGATACTTCCACGTGCTATAAATAAATCCCACACCACATACCACCAGATATCTTCAAAGTAGTAGGTACAGATCCATGGTTTGGACCAACCGTCAGTACGTTCCAATGCAACAATACTTCAGAACACTAGACACTTTGAACAGCTTTAAGAGCACTCACACTGAATTATTAGTTTTCTATCAAGATATTTGGTGTTGTATGTATCTCAAAAGGGTTTTTTTAATGATCAAAAATGTTCAGCAACGCATGTTAGAATTGCTAATTCTGCTAATAAACCAGAGCTATAACAAATACCAGTAATTTTTATATTTCCAGACGTAATGGGTTAGCTGTATACAAACACAAACTCTCAACATTAAAGTACAACAGTTTTTATAGCACTGAAGAGTTTGACCACATTTCAAATGCACAAACATTTCAATTAAGCTGAAATTATATATTTATAAATCATGTTTACAATCGATGTAATGTAGAAGAGTGTGATTGTAGAGTATCAACTGTTCTACACTGAAAGGCTATCTACAGGCAAGAACAAAGTTTGTTAATCCATCAAGTGATTTGATAGAATATCTTGTTTATTGTTTCTTAGGTGGTTGTTTATCTAGTCAAATAACACATTCATTAAGCTTCTTAAATCTACTTTTAAAAACTCTTCAAGTTCTTCATTAGAAAGAAATTAGTTAGCCATAGATACAAAAATGTCACTTGACACTTTAAGTAGGTTTAAAAAGTTCCAGTATTTCAATTACAATAAATGTATCTATTTAAAATTTTAGCTAATAATCTATGATATGTAGAAGTGTATGGTTAAGTCTAAAATTTATTTTAACAAGATAATAGGATTCACAGATGTTTTGTCATTATCAAATGTAACAAAATAGTCTAATAGTGTAGGTTGATATAATGTTAAATAAAATAACAAATAATATTACATATACTATTATCTATTCTTCAAAACAAATGTTTTTTTAATAAACAATAAACTACATCAGCACTTTCGAACATTAAGAGTATTAAATTCACCACTTTTTTCCATACACTGAATTTACATTAAACAGTAATATGCAGAGTTAGGGCAATCACTAATTTTATAGTTGAAAGTTGTATAGAGTCAAGAATAATTTATACAAACGATATATTTGGTGTTTGGGAATTGACATATATTTCTTTATAATCACAAATAATGAATAATGTTATATATACATATGCATATATACATATAAAATGTAGTGGTGTGTGTGTATGTATGTGTGTGTATATATATATATAAATATAAAATCCTTAGTCGATTTTCCGTAGTACAGTGCTTGATACAGTAAAGTATAGCTAAATATGTGGTATAAGGAAAAAAATGACTACAATTTGCTCCCAACAGATCTGTTTCGTTTTTGCCCACTTATAAATCCCCATAAATCCCCTGATGAGTGGGCAACCACGAAACAGGTCTGTAGGGAGCAAATTGTAGTCATTTTATATATATATATATATATATAAAACAAATATTATCAACTCAACAGAAATACAACAAAAGAACTCTTTTTACAGTCATAAAATGTGTAACATTTTTCATAAACTCAATCTAGCAATATATAAATCTGTAATTATATCAGTTTTCACAGAAAATATAGATATGTGTTGTTTGAATGTCATTAATTTTAAGTTAAAAAATACTCCAACAAATTATTAAACTATTTCAACAATATTTGGTATTTTTGTTTAGGTTACAGAGATATTCAATCACTCTCACGTGTAATACAAAGAACAATATAATGGTGTGTCTTAAGATAATAATAATCAAATTTAAGGATATCAGTTCAGAAATTTGCATTTCCCTGTAAATGTGCTTGACTCCAAATTCTTTAGTCTGTTATTCTGCCAGATTGCTTTGCCAATCAGGAAACCAATTTTTCCTGACATTTCTGTTATAAATGCTGCCAGATGTCATACTCTGCCTTCTACAGATAAACACTACAGACCAAGATGATTATGGCAAAACCCAGTTTCAAAACACTTTTTTTCTTTGCTATACAAAGACATGTCCACATCTCATTTTTAACATGGAGCTTTTTAAAGTCTGTTTTTGTAGATTGTAAAACACTGTCATTTTTTCCACACAGAAACCATGTGGGAATAAACATTTGTAGTTGGGTGTTTGGTATAGAGCCCAAAAATGCAGAACAGCTCCGTAACTTTTGTTTGAATGCCCCTATGCAGCAGAGGGTGTAGACTTGTGTATTTGTGTATACTATATTTTAAAAGGATAGTTCATTTTGCATTGTATAGTCTGTTAACTCTACTTATTGTAAGTGTTCAATTTGCATGTCTGTCCCTGTGTTACTTTCTCGTGTCTGACATTGTTTCATGTTAAGTATAGCACTGTGATTCTGGAGGAACTGTATTTGGTTTCTAACACTGCATCTGTATGAGCTGGAAGGAACGACAATAGCTTGCTTGACTTGACATGAGCAGGCTTCAGCACAAAATGTTCTCATTCTTTCTCGAAAAACCGACTCCCCGATCTCTGCACGTGCACATGTCCTGCAACAGTTCTCTTTGCAATTCATAATTATATAATACGTGGGTGAAGAACGGTTACTGCTAAATGGTTTACCCTTTTTGACTCAAAATGGGGGAAAGAGACTTTTAAACGGGAGGCGAACCGTGAGTACGGGGGTGTGTTCATTACGTCATCACATTTTAAAGCAGAGGGCGTTTGTGATTGGTTCAGAAACACCCCGCCTCCACCCCAGCCTCTCTCCATTTTGGGAGCAGTAAATAGAAGATGTAACAGTTGTACAGTTGATCGTCGAAAAACAGCGATGTTTATGATTGCAAATGAATTAATATAGAGCAACATTGGACCAGAGGAATTGGTCTGGACTAGTCAGGTAGTGCAGAATTCCCATGTGTTCAACATTACCTGTTATAATCATTTTTCTTCTTCTTGTTATCACTTCTCCTTTCCTTCTTAAATCCTTTCTTTCTGAACTATTAAAATATTTTAACATCGTAATAAAAAGTAAATACTGTTCAGAGTTTGAGGACTTTTTAATTATAAATATATTCATGTATCATATGTATGCTGCCTTTCCTGAATGCTTGTATAGAGAGCTAGAGAGAACATTTTTAAGTTTGTATTTGTTTAATTTGATCCAAACGTCTCTTACAGTAAGCTTCTCATTTGGAAAACACTGTGAACTGTATATCAGCAGTGTGTGTTTTTATTAAGAAAGTTTGATTTTACAAAGGTGCTTTTGTTAAAGCTTATTGTGCATGCATACAGGTTTAAACATATTCATCAGGAGCTCAAATATCTGTTATATATGATAACTAAAATATTTAGAATATATTATATAAATTGTTATTTATCTAGTGTTTCAAAGGTTATTTGTCTATATCATTATTTCTCAGACATTCTGTACTAATGCTCTTGTAATGACTGAAAATGTGTGTTGCACCATTCTTTGTATTAAATGTATACAAATCAGTTTGTTGTATTATATCCAGTGAGTTTGATGCCAAATTCTGTATGCATATGCTAAATCAATGCAAAGTTTATGTTAATGTTTTATTATATATATTATATTTAACCGGTGTGTATGTATGTATATATAGCATGAAAATGTTATATAAAATATTATTCTAATAATATACAAATAAAGGAAAAAGGATGAAGCCAAACTCTACTAGCTTGCAGTTTTTTTAAATGTGAAGAGGATGCATTAAAGCATTATTACTGGTGTTTGTCTCAAATTAATTATTTCTGTCTTTAACAATATTGTGTCAGTTTATGAGCAATTCGAAACTATACACCTAAATGTCCCTAAAATGGAGAGTATAAACTTAAGAAAATAATTAAGATAAATTATTTATATTGGGGAAAATTGTGGAAATATTAACACATTTTAAAATACTTTAATCATTTGATCACTGTACTACTGCAAAAAAACTGTATATATATATTTTTTTATGTTTTAGTTGCTGTTAGTCCTTTTACAGTCCCGAAAATATAATAATTTCCACTTTACATTTGGAAGACTAGGAAAAACAATACCTGTTTAATGTAAACAATCCAGTATTGATGTTTGTAATTCCAATAAATTTAAGTGCATACTTGATATGTTTACACAACTAAATACCACAGCCATACATAAATTTGGATGTGCAATTGAGCACAAGTGATTTCACAAAATAAAATTAATAAATGACCATTCCATAAACTTATTTACTGATGTGATAAATAAACTTTGCACTTTAAATGACCATGTCAGAATGTTTACATTTCATCTCAATACAGCATTAAAAAAAGTCTTACTCTGTTTAGGATTTTCACTGTAATATTTATTCTTGTAATTTATAAATCAATAACGAAACCAAACCATTGCTTACATTGTATTGCTGTATTTCTAAATAAGTCTTCAAAGTTGCAAAGCATAATTCTATTTACACATGTATTAAACTACCACTAAATGTAATCATGTCGACTGAAATGCTCCTTCTTTCTTTTTGAAGCAAAGTTCTGGTTTATGTTAATATAATTGTGTTAGTTTTAAAGAAGAAAAACAACCGTAATAGTTCATCTTGATGTTATATAAATGACCCCTTCTGCACCAAGGTGTTCTAATTTTAGTTTTAGTTGCATAAATTCTTGCTCAAAGTAGAAATTGAAACATTAAATTAAAAGGTGATTTGTAAGGTTTAGTTACCTGTAAGATCTGCATACTCTCTTACCAAAAAAGAGACATACAAAAGGAGACATCCCCTTTCCCATTCAGTTATGTTGTCCCCAACCCCCTCCCAGTATGTGGTCAGGTCACACCCACAAAGCTAATAAGAGCTGTTTTGGAGTCTCTAGGGGGTTTATTGACATGATGATTTCTTCACTATAATGAATAACAAGTTATTGATATTGCAAAATTCTATTTTTCAGAAAGAAGTGCTTGGGATTGTATGTAAACCAGCAACCATGTACACAAACCACAGTTTTATTTACCAGTGTTCCTGTGACCAGAGAT
>JBCNYG010000003.1:10525793-10536413 GCA_039654305.1 Porochilus rendahli | reverse complement strand
ACCGAAGTAAACTCCCGAGGTAGATAAAAAGGACGACATTTGATGGTCAGTAGTTCCAGGTTGGGTGAGCAGGAGCGCGTGAGAGGAACACTGCTCACGCTGCTGCCACCAGCTACTGTTCACCATTAAACACACGCCGCCTCCCCTTGACTTTCCCGAGTCCTGTGTTCTGTCCATGTGGTGAACCGAGAAGAACTCGGCCGGCTAGATGGCGTGGTCCGGCACCGCTGGGTTCAGCCATGTCTCGGAGAAGCACAGGAGATTGCAGTCCCGATGTTGGCGAGCAGAATGCTGGGTAGAGGTGTGCGGTGTGCATGAGCTCTCAGCCTGTTTCTGACGTCGGCTCGTTTCCCCCAGGGCCACCGCTTCGGGTCCCGTACTTTGATCTCCCTCAGGATCTCCATCGGCCAGCTCGGATCCGGGGTTAAAAACGTCGAATTGTGAATACATTGTACACCAATAGAAATAAGAGTATCTCTATCATAACGAATGCACTCCATGTTAATAAATTTGCTGGTTCCATGAAGTAAAAAAATACTTAAAAACAAAACAAAGAAAAAAGTGGTAGGAGCAGTCGCTACGGCGGCCGACTTCGACAGCGCCGGAAGTAGCTAGTAGCCAGTAGCTTGCTGGGCACCAGGGCACTGATGTACTTCTCGCCACACATCAAGCACAACGGAGTGGGTGTCATCACATTTCCGGAGAAAGTAAAGCCAAACAAAAGACAGCTTTCACTGTATCGCCTCAAGCTCACTGTCTTTGCTTTCTTTTGACCACCAACTCATATTAGGGACCTCATCTGGGTCGGAATTTGTCCAGGACCCATTTTGGAGCTTAAAAACCTGCATGCATCACTACGGACCCCCTAAAGGGATATGGGAAAAAATTTACATGAAAAGTTTCTAGTTTCTCGTGCACATGTGAAACCTATTTTTTTCCCCCATGTCCCTTTAGGGGCTCCGTACATCACTAATTCTCTTGTCTCTAACAATAATTAAGGCAGTTAAGCTCTCTACTGCCACCCTCTGACATAGAGGACTATTACATTACTCTGCCAGTCACTACAGCACAGACACTCGACAATGGCCAACGGTAATTGGATAATTTCTTACGGTACACCTGACCATCTCTCATGGCACTCTATTGTGCCGTGGCACAGCGGTTGAAAATCACTGGTTTAGAACACATGAGAATAACAGTATGAAAATATGTATATGTATATACAATACTTCAGATTTACCTTGTCATATGCATTTTTCATCATATATTTCTCGATTTTTGACATTAATATGACTTTTCTGTGAAGGACATGTTTTGTCCCAATTTTTAAGAATCAGTGATTTACTATTTAATTATTATGAATCTCTCTCTCTCTCTCTCTCTCTCTCTCTCTCTCTCTCTCTTTCTCTCTCTCTCTCTCTTTCTCTCTCTCTCACACACACACACACACACAATTTGTAAACAGAATATGAGTAATATAAATCCATTTTTGGGTGATTTGGGGGAAAATGTTGCTTTAATCACTGAGTTTGTGTTGAGGTGTGTATTTTGTATGGAGGGATTTGATCATTTGCATGCAGTGAATTTCAGCTCCAAGTTTAAATAGAATACAATAAGTGTGATGTAGATCAGTCCACATATCACTCACCTCTTTGAGTGGAGCTCCTGCTTCTTCTAGTGATGTATCTGTGGCTGATCTCCTCATAGACTGCTTCAGGCTGAGTCTTACGCCTCGTCTTAGATACAGCTGGGAGTGGATAATAATAATAATAATAATAATAATAATAATAATAATATCAATAATAATAATAATAATAACAATAATAACAATAATAATAATAATAATAATAACAACAGCAATAATAATAATAATAATATTAATATTAATATTAATAATAATAATAACAATAACAATAACAATAACAATAACAATAACAATAACAATAACAATAATATCAATAATAATAATATTAATAATAACAGCAACAACAACAACAACAACAATAATAATAATAATAATTATAATTAACTGCTGAATCCTAATAGGGGTCGCAGGGAGGCTGGTGCCCATCTCAGCCGACTACAGGTGAGGGCAGAGTACACCCTGGACGGCTCGCCAGGCCATCACAGGGCAACAAACACGCTGACGGCTATGCGGCCTCCTCTTGACGACATTTACGTTCACCGTAGACAGGGAGAGGGGGGCATGCGTGTGTGTGTAATTGGCAGTTACTGACAATCTTAAACTGCCTTTCAAACTGAAGTAATGTCTTAGGCAGACGCCTTGCTTTGGTCTGATTTCTCATTGCAATGAGGTGGACAACGTTTGAGAGCTAAGAATTTGGTGAATACAGTACTATATATTATTTCTGTACTGTAAAGTGTTAAAAGAGTCCCGATTTAAAAATAACCCTCAAAATGATTTTGAATGATTTTATAAAGCTCTATTCTGTATTGTCCTCTATGGAGTGATTCACGGTACAGCTGTCAGTCAGAGGCTCGCCATTTCACTTCTAGTGCTGTTGACTCAAAGGTTACATGGTCAGAACCCGCACACATTTTCCTCCATTTTTATGTAAAATTCTTTTTTTGTAGAGGGAAAATTATGGAAGTAGGGGCAAGTTTAAAAAAACATTTTATCAAGATAATCTCTTTTCTCACTCTCTAATATGACATCGTACATTCGACAGTTGGGCCACATTATGCGCAAAGGAGGAACAATAATAAAAAGAAGAAAAATAAAGAGCTCGGTTTTTCTAGGGTGAACAGTAATATGTGTCTGCTCCTGAGTGCAGCCACATAATAATAATAATAAAAATAATAATAATAAAATGTGAGCCTAAAAATAATGGAATCCAATAAGGAGTTGTCGTTTTAGAATAAAGAAAATGTGTGTCGTACCTCTCCTGAGCGCTCTGTTCTGGTAAAACAGTATCAGCAGAAGCACTGAGGCCAGGAAGAGCAGCGTTCCCAACACAAAGAGAACCAGTAGAGGGACGGATGGAGCTCCAGGTGGAGGATTTCGAGCGACTTTTACTGAAGTTAAAAACACAGAACAGGATTTTGATACGACGCTGTAATCATAAATATTTACAAAAATGCTGAACAGTAACAGATATTGTATTATAATAAATATTCATACCTGATGTGGTGGTGGTGGTGGTGGTGGTGGTAGTCGTGGATACGGAGGACGTCTCTGTATTTACAGAAAGAAAAATCACTTTTTATCCTTCAATAAAAAATCCTCTCACTGAATAAGATTCATGAGACGCTGATCAGTGTATTACAGTTTAGGGTCTGAGCTTTCAAACTACCATCTAAGATTAGAAATAAAAGTGATCGGGTCTTAACACTGGGAGAAAAGTGTCATGAGTGGAGACAGAAAGCTGAAAAGTGATCGCACCCCTCTGACCTGCACAGGTGACTGAAACATGAGGGCAGTTAGTGTGATTCTTCAGGGAATGGTGACAGTCCCACAGGTGAATCTCATCCCCCCGACACTTCACCCTGTTCAGCCAGATCGTCCCTTCGGCGGCACCGACCGGAACCTTCCCATCGTCACTCAGCGCCGACCCACAGCCCAGCTGTCTGCACACCACCTGAGTGTTCCTGATGTTCCACCGATCAGCACAAACGGAGCCCCACGTAGCGTTATGATACACCTGCAACCTCCCAGAGCAGCTTCCCTTTCCTCCACTCAGCCTGAGAGACCAGTGTTCTACATCACACACACACACACACACACACACACACACACACACACACACACATCACACACACCACACACACACAAACACACACACACACACACTACACACACATTACACACACACACACACACACATTACACACACCACACACACACAAACACACACACACACACATTACACACACATTACACACACACACACACACAAACACATTACACACACACACACACACAACCACACACACACAAAAAAGCACACACACATTATACAAACACACACACACATTGTACACACATTACACACATTACAAACACACACACATTATACACACACACACACACACACACACAAACATATATATATATATAATTTTTTTTTTGCAAACAGTCCCCGGTTTGTAGAAAAGTTTTTTTTTTGTTTGTGTTTTTTTTTCACGGGGGGAACCATTGATTTTTTTCCACAATGAACAAGCTATATATTGGAAATCTGAATGAAAATGTAACCGCAGAGGACTTGGTAAAAACCTTTGAAGACTACAAGATTCCTTACTCTGGGCAGTTTCTAGTGAAAACGGGATACGCGTTTGTTGATTGCCCGGACGACCAATGGGCTATGAAAGCAATTGAAACATTTTCTGGTAAGTAATCCACTGTAATAGACTCATTGTTATACTTTTTGCTTCAATCGTACACCTCCATACACAACAAAGTATTCCTAAATCTCCTAAAGTTCCATGCACAGAGATCAATCAAAGAAAATCTTACACTGTATTGGCTATACGCTTGTGCTGTTTGCAGTGTAAAGGAATGAAGTATGCACAGAATAACTTTTACTGTCCAAGGCTAACAAATACTGCTTAATGTAAACTGCACCAGCATATTTTTCTTTGCTCGAGTGCCCTTATAGTGTTGTCTCATTTCGATTAGCTGTCTGACATATATACCAGCAGTGCTATGAATTTAGTAGTTCTTGTAGGAAGCTCTGAAACCTGTCTCCCATATTCACTAGAATCCACCAAGTCCATCTAAAGAGTGAAATCCCACCCCTCCCCCTTTTGGCTAATAGGCCGCTATAGTAAGATAAACCACGTTTTCATGTAGCGTATAGGCTTATTGTAGAAGCACATAAAATAAATAAATGGCAATTCAGGCCACCTTGGAAGATCCCAAAGCTAAAGGCAACACTGATTTATACCTGAATGTTTATTGTCCATATATAAGATATATCCCTGTTTAAACATATGTATTCCATATGTTACATGTGATATGGGCTTTATAGATAACGAAGGTCGCCATGCTTTTGCACTGTGACACCTTTCTGACTATAAGCAGGCTTATTCCACTTTATTCTCGGTCTGCTTTTATTATTTATGTAGATATGTACGTAAAACGGCGACTAAAGTCTAAAACCGACTTTCCTGACACAAAAAGCGAGCACATAGTGGCCATGTACGCACGGAAATGAGAAAAATAATAAAACTGATGCCGGTTTGAATGTGTTTAACGTAAACAATTCTGTCGAAAACACTTCACCATTAACTTTTTCTGCAGCTCACACTAGAGCCCCATATGAGCATATAAGCACTTCAGTAGTTATGCAGCGAACTACTTTTTACTTTTTTTCTTGTTCTTTAAATAATTCCTTGACCCCGAAACAGAGCTAGTTTGTATTGATTCCAGTTGCTAGCATTTAAAATGTTCAATTAAGCTAACATGTTGTGCTGCGAGGACCAATGAATGGATTCGGTGGCCTCATTTTGTGTGTGTTTTTTTAATAGGTAAAGTGGAACTTCACGGCAAACGAATTGAAGTAGAACATTCTGTCCCTAAGAAACAAAGGTATTTGGTTTTATTTTAAATCCTTGGCTTATTGCTACAAACATGAACGTATGCATTGTGCTTACATGAGGGATGTGTACAGTACATACGAGGATGTTTCGCCCTTTTACTTTATTCTTCTTGGGTGTCAAATTTGTGGATATTTTGGATTTAAAAATACAATACAACCCACAGCTTTTAACTTTGCTTCACAACACCTTCCTGATTTTTTTTTCATATCGTCACAAATGTATTTATTTTTCTAAATAGTGACATTGTAGCGTTTGATAAATAAAGCACAAAAGACTGGAGGCTCTGAATGGCGCATAACGTGCTTTTACATGCATGGTTTCTTAAAACCCGGGTGCTATTGTAGGTTATTCTTTGTTTAAACCCTAAAATAACCACGATGTTTTAGCTGCCGGGCACTGTGGTGTTTTTATGACTCCGATTCATACATGAAGGAAAGGCCTTGGTCTAAAGTAAGGCCTAGGCCTCGTAGGGTCTTTTGTTGTGTCAAACTCTAAGCTGTTGTGCATGAAGGATCTATGGGCGTATAAACGTCATGTTTCGTTTTTAAATAGCAGTCCTGATCGTGATATGCCTCTAATATTGCTTTGCAGGTGTTGAGTAAATAATGCTTGTTTCTATAAATGGTGCATAATATTATTTAAGACAGCATACATTTAGCATGGATTCCAACAACGTGTTAAATTGTTTACTGTTTTAATGCCCACGCGCGTTGTGCTCAGTACCCGAACAATGAGGTTCATGTGTGAGTACGTGAGTATGGTGGTGGGGTTTGTAATGATGTACATTTGGATTGTATGAGAAGCTGGAACTGGGTCTACCTTTGGTTTAGTTGGAAGCAACAGCACGTTCCAATAGCCTAGCGAGCTGTGTTTATAAATAATAAATAAATAAAGACGTCTCCACCCTGCCCACTTTTTCTCACGTCGGTCAAAAAAATACAATAGCCATTCAAAAAAAAAACATATCTTTGATTGGCTTATGGAATGAAACGACCGTGAATCATGCAGTACCACGATTATGTTAATCATTTAATTGGATTATGTGACGTCAGGGAGAAATCAGATCACTTACGTTTCAAATAAGTACGCATCTCGATATCTTTCATTTTGTTGCGTTTTTTTAATAAGTACCGTGGACGCTACAGGTACGCCAACACATTACACCTTTACCCACTTGCCATAATATCGTGCTCACTGAAATATTTATTTATTTATATACTGTTGACGGTCTAATATGAGCACGCGCCCATAATTAGTAGTCCAGGTTGGCTAGTGTATTACTCTGTGATTGAATACATCCTGCGTTTAATGTTCCGTTTTCTCGCTATCCAGTAATCACTGATTGGAATAATTACACGTAGTGGTGCTGCATAAAGCACGTTGATTGTGCTAACTATCCTTTGTAATGCTTATCTTGCCTTTTCTTTTTATCTCTTTTTTCATTTTTTAAAAGTCAGCTTGAAGTGGCACGTGGTTGCCATCATTGCGAATAAGCAACCCGACGTCAGCAAATAAGAAAATGGCGCCCAGTACAGCCCTGTGAGGCGAAGCCTCTACAGTAGCTCGGGTGTTGGTGTAGAAGACTGTGTTTAAAAGATTCCTATTCTGTTTTACTCATATCCGTGGGTTGAGCACAATGAATGATTACTATCATCTACTATTATTATTATTATTATTATTAGTAGTAGTAGTAGTAGTAGTAGTTGAAAAGATTATGTTGAGTTTATCCTTATGCATGCTTACGTATTTAAAAAATCCTGATAATTTTTTCCCCTGTGATTTAGGGGTCCCTAGTAAAGACACAGTGTGAATATTCATCTGAAATATGATTTATTCTGCTTTAATTTAAATCATGGTAGAATGTCTAAATAAAAGACACTAGAAACTCCTATGGAAGACGAGGAATGCTAATTAGGTCAAAGGTCTCATAGCTCTTTCGCCGCCATTTTAACTCTTGGGTCTGTGGCTCTAATACGCATGAAAGTTAAAGATGTATTATTTTAGAATTGAGATGTGCATGGGAATATAATGCAGAATGTAGTCTGTGTTTTTCGTGTGTGTGGTCTGAATAGAATATGAAACGTGGAATTTTTTTCTCCCTGCTTGGCCAGTGGTAACGTAGACTAGGCTATGTTAAAACAACAAAGGGGGCAAATTGGACGAAGTGTTCTTTCAACCGTTCACATAGCTCCCTCTGTGTGTGGTGTCTGTATCCATAGATAGATTAATACATGGACATAGAGCTGTTTTATTAATTATCACAGAAAATTACTGTTATGTCTGCTATGTTCACAGTCAAGACAACTACAGGAAATGTCTAAACAAAAAACACAAAATTATTAAACACAAAATAATATTTAAATTTGAGAGAAAGGGAGAGAGAGAAAGCGAGAGGAGGCCATAGGAGCAGTAGAGTTTTCTATTGTGTGTGTGTGTGTGTGTGTGTGTGTGTGTGTGTGTGTGTGTGTGGCTCTTCTGTTTGGTAACATGGGTTCTTATATAAGTATTTGGTAGTGGGTGGCCATGGGTCCACTCAAGAAAGTCTATAACACTCACATGACAGCAGAGACATATGTCCATGTATAGCAAGAAGTTAAGCCCATAATCTTTATTGAATGCATTAAAGACAAAATTTGATTAGATCATTTTTAGGAAAATATATAAAGTGCAGGGGTGTATGACTGAACTATGTTCACACATGGTGCCTTCCTATACTTATTGCTAGATGTTGAATTTGCATGAGGTGTTCTGAATATTTAAGGCTTCTTAAATGAAATGGTAGATAAGGCTGGGGGGGTGTCCTACATCACCAATTGAGCGCCAGTTGGTAAGAAGCGTATTGAGATCTAGCCCATGCTGTAGCACCATATCACTATCAGAGAATAATTGATTTAATCAGCTCGGTGCAGATAACACTACTGATTGTGATATATTAATTAGCCTATTATTATAGGAATGTGGATACTTTGGCTGTGACTTGATCACTCAAGCACTAATAAAATATTTACATTCTCATGTTGCAGATGTGTGTGCTCCATTTATTTATCAATTTATCCGTTTTTATTAATTAAATTATGACTAGCATTAGTTAAAGCCAGCAAATGTGTAGTGAAAGTACTACTTGTCGTCCCCCCCCCATTAGTCATTATGCTGATTGGTGAACCTTTTATTCCTACTTTTATACAGCCATAAAGCAAAGATCTGCTTTACGCATATGGGATGTACAACTTTTCCTTGTTTTACTGTGTGTGTCATGAATTCAGGCTGTCAAAATAGTCAGGAAGAATAAGCAGCTTATTAGTTCACAAGTATAGAATTGTTATTAATTATATACAAGTAGAAGATCTGTTTATGAATGTACTTCTCTAATTCACATAGAAGGGGAAAAAATGACTACGATTCTTTAAAAGTAAGTCAGTGCAAGAATGTGGAATTTGGTACATGCTAGTTTGAGAAGTTTCAGCATGGCTGTGTGTGGGGTAGCAGAGTTTCGGTGGGGGTTTTCTTAACTTACTAATTTTTGCTTTGTTTTTGTGCCACACCATGGCCAATTCTTTTTATAGTTATTTATACAGTTATATTTATATATGTATCAGTTATTTATACAGTAATTGTTTGTTTGGTAAAGCTGTTTGGTCCTTATGATCCTTTAATTCCTAGGTCTCAATTATGAGTGGCCTGTCTTACATTTGTAGATGTGCTAGACTGCTCTTTATAATTACAAACAGCATTGGAGGTGCTGTTTTGGGCTACAGTTAAGACTGGGATTGCTCGTTTGTCTTAAAATATGAATTCCACATTTAACTGATAGATTTGCTAAACCGTAAAACAAAACAAAATCATATCACAGGCGTAAATATGGTTAGTTGTAGCTGTCTTGACTTTACAAGTCATTCCATTAGCAAGTGTCTACATGAAAAGAAGTGGTGACTGGTGAGTATATTATGTGGGTATAAATATATACAACCAATTTGTTTACCCCAGGGAACAAATTGACTGCACATTATACTCATAAAATGTTATACTATGTGTTACATATTTCATATTTTGTTTGATTAGCTGAAAAATGTTAAGCGAACACTTGTATTGGGATTCTTAAGCCACAGCAGTTGCCTGCTTGCTCCCCCTCCCTCTTTTTCTTTTTCTCACTCCATCACCCTCCTTTCTCTCCATCTCCATTCGTGATCATAGTACTACAGAAGGCAGGGGGAGGAGCTTAAGGAAGAGGGGAGCGACCAATCAGGAACCACGAACACCTGTGTGCACATTCTGAGAAGCAGTTGACTGTGTTGCATGAGAGGCCACCTCTCTCGCTTGCTCTCACTCTCTCTCTCTCTCTCCTCTCACTCTCTCTCTCTCTCTCCTCTCTCTCTCTCTCTCTCTCTCTCACATGCACTCTTCTTTTCTTTCCCTGGTTCTCTTGCTCTCACACAATCAAGCTAGAACACCAGGCACACACGCCCACATACAAAAGAAATGCATGTCTAGCATTTAATTGTGTCCCATATGGTAGTTATATGCTACCAGTCTAGTAGAATGTACATGTAGGCGTGCTTTCAGCTGGGTCATTTGACCAGCGTGACTCTCAGTGGGTTTGCTTGTTCAGGAGAGGAGAAGAACTGCGAGAACAAGGGAAGGGAAGAGGAGAGGAGAGGGGGAGGGTGATGGGGATTGTAGGGGCGTTGTACAATGACACTTCCTCCAGGGCTTCCCTTCTCCGCCATTGTGGATTGTCTCAAAATGAGGGCTGGAGCTTTGGGTGTGGATAATAAAAGCAATTAAAGACTGGAAGTGGGAAAGACATGTCTGTTCCATGCTTGTTTGTATGTGCTGGTGGTGTGATAGGGTTAAAATATGTGCTCCTGTCTGTTTAAGAAGACCCCTCCTTGCTAACCCCTTCCCCATTTTAACCATCTGTCTTGGTTTTTTTAAGGGGGATGAGTCCCTATATGCTGTGGGTGCTGTTTTGTTTAAGCAGTTTTAGCATAGCCTAAGAACAAGCAGATCTTTCATAACCAACGTGAAACAATATAAAATGTAGTGGTGTGTGTGTGTATATAT
>JBCNYG010000003.1:10500146-10521036 GCA_039654305.1 Porochilus rendahli | reverse complement strand
ATATATGTATGTATGTATGTATGTATATATTTATTGGATTCCAAAAAAATGAATATTGTTTAGCAATGTTAGGTTTATGTGACATTACCAGAAATAACAATTACATTTTGTCTTTTTATAGGACAGTGGCCTCAAACTAAGCTTTCAGCTAAATTTTGGGACTATTTGACAAGCACAAATATAAACAAGGTCTAAAATGTTTAATAAATAATAGAAATGGCAATGATAAAGAAAAAAAATTCTGATTAATCAATTAAAAGTACTACAGGGAGAACTGCTTTCCAAAGTAGCACAGATAAACCTGTAGAAACAGGACAATTTGAATAGTATAGCGTTCTAGAATAGAACATTACATGTAATTTATGATGTTATACTATTTACATTCCCTACTAATACATGCATGCATTAGTTAGCATATTCCGTTCTTTCATCTGAGAATGCAAACTTGGCATTCTGGCTAACAAATCAAACTATTTACAATGCCAACATTCAACAACCTGAAAAACGTTATCTGCAAAGATAATGAAAGTAAAAGAATGTGACCACTAAAAGCAGGGCACGTCTAAAGGTGACTGTAGAATCTTGTCAGCTTTTACAGTAAGAAAGGAGTTAAATAATCTTTTAGATTATTTATTAGAAAATTGAATTAGTAATGTAGATAGATGACCGTTCTTGCCCTGTTCCTACAGGTTTATCTGGGGCATTATGGAAAGCACTTCTCCATGAAGTATTTTTAACTGATTTTTTTTGTTTTCTTTATATGTTTGGGTTTTTTTTGGTACAAATTGGCTTTTTTATTTATTTATAAAGTATTTGAGATCTTGTTTGTATTTGTGCTTGTTGAATAGTGCCAAAATTTAGCTGTAAGCTTAGTTTGTGCCCACTGTCCCAAGACAAAATGCAATTGTTATTTCTGTTGTTCAGATTAACCTAACATTGCTAAACAGAAATGTTCATTTTTTAAAAATATATTGGATTGCAATATGTGCAGTGAGATAACCCTATCATAAGTGTGTACTGAAAAAGTAGCCTAAATGATACATTTTGTGTGTCATCAAATGTATTGCGCATCTGAGTCCAAACAGGTATTTAAATTATGTATTTGATGCTGACATTAGATTAGTGAAGCAGACATTCTGAAACTGGAACCAAAGCCTGTTCACAGACAAAGCTATTCCAGAGAAGTTTTCAAACAGTCTGCTTTAAACATGCCTCAGGTGTCTCTGTGGTTCATGATGGCTGATATTGAGACTTTAGTTCAAATGGCATTTTTTTTCTTTGCTCTCCAACACCCCCGAAACAAACTGTTTTCTCTTTGAGTTCCTGCTTCACTTTATTTATTTGTTTGTTTGTTTTTTGCAACATTTTAATTTGGCCAGCATAGTGTTACTTGTAACATTTTTAGAAATGTAACTTATTAGTTACAGTTTCATTTGTCTTTGCAACATGCCTCAGTGTACTTGATGTATTCAGTTTACATTGTGTTTTACAGTACTTCAGTGAAGTCAAGTGTGGATATAACCATGCTTATCCTGTATATACAATCAAATATTTGACATGTGCTATGACCAATATTGGCAGATTTTTAGAAAAAAAGTCTAGATTTTTTTTTGGTGTCAAAATTCAGTCAGTCATGTGGCTTTTCATATATTTCAGCTCACCAGCTTAATTGTTGAATTGCTATGTTTTGCAAGACCCTGATTTCACCAGCAATGCAATTTGCCTATACAGTTTATTGCCTATATATGTCCCATGTACCTTCAAGTGTGGGTTCTACAGTTAAGTGCAATTTTAAAAACCTTTTTGTATCTCCTACACTACTGATTTTTAAATTATGTGCAACTGCAAACTGTATCAGTTTCTCTTGAGATGTATATCTATATACCGGTTTGTGGGTTCGGTGCCTTGCATAAGGGCACTTCAGCCATGAAGGTTGAGGAAGGAAGGGTCCAGCTCACCCCCCACCCCCACACATCTTTCTTTTGGTTTGGGAATTGAACCAGCGACCTTTTGGTCCCAAAGCTGCTCCTCCAACCATTAGGCTGCCGCTGCCAGTTGCATTGCAACACTGGCTCCAAAAATAGATATTTTTTCATTGTATTTGAAGCCTGTTTGCTTGGTTTAAATGCTGCCCTTGTTTTTTGAGAGTAAAATAATGTTTTAAGGAGTAGGTTACATTCAATTACTCATTCTCACTTCAGTTGTGCAGTGCTTGAATAAAGTTAAGTGATGTAGCTCAACTTTGTTTTACATGGTTTAAGGTTTTAAAATCGTAATCAAAAAGTGGAAAAATTGTAATGTTGAATCAAAAAAAGAATAGAATTGCAATACTTAGAGTATCATGATACTAGTTGGATTGGCACCTAGGTATCATGATATCGAATCGGGTGGTACCTTGTGATTCTCATCACTAAATATACAATGTACATTTTGTAAATGTTCATGCAGGTTCCCCTTGAAAAACCCACTTAAGCTCCTTAATTGGACTTTAACAGACCTTTGGGGGAATAAAACTCCAAGTTATGAGTGTAGTTTTATTTTTGAATTTCTAGAGATGGGAAGTTAGGTGAATTAATGTTCTAGTTTTGCCTTCTTCATATACATTGGAATGAAATATGGGCTTTACAGCTGGTTTACTTATTTTTTCATGAATATGGTGCAACACATGCTGTAACCTAGTACACAAGACTACATAAAGTGCAAATACATGACCGTCTGAAACTTATGCAAAATATACCAAAAACAGTGTTTGTTATGAAATTAGATAGGAAAAAAAAGTTGTTTTGTAAAGCCAAAGTAATTTATACTCTTGCTAGAAGATGGATAGTAAACACAACCAACAGAACTTGTATACATGCATGAATTTTATTAGAGTTGCTGGACTTGTTTGATCGTACCAGATGTTGTGGTTTTGGGAAATTGGAGAAGTAGTTTAATGTGTTTATTGTTGTAAATATTTAGCTTTGTTCTTGTTTATCATTTTATATATTTTCTCTTTATTAAAGTTGATTTGGTATTAGTTTATTTTTACTTCTTAATACTTTTTCTTATTTACTGTTATGAGGTCTAAGTAGCTTAATTGCTATTTATTATGCCGTTTATAAACTTTTTTTTGTTTGTTTGTTTTTTGTACAGCAAGTATATAAGTTTACGAAGTATTTAATTCACTCGTGTACTTTATTGGCCATAGAAAGGACAGAGAATGGATAAAAATAGGCGTATCTGGTGTATCATTCCTAAATTGCGGCGTAATTCGTTGCTGCAGGGTCAGGTTTATGGACAATATACCTATTAAATGTGAACTGGTGTTTTTGATTGTGGATTCATTATTTTTTGGGGGTGGGGGTATGGGGTGCTAGTATAAAGCTAAATCAACTGAGGTATTAAAGTGTAATTAATTGTGTGTGTGTGTTGGGGGGGGGGGGTGTTGCCTGTTTATTTCATTGGGACTTAACCCTGACTAAGATGTTGTGAAGTTGTGTTCAGTCACCAATGATATGTGGAATCTTTGAACAAGGTTTTTCCCCTTTTTTTTCTTTTTAGCAAACTCTGGGTTGTAATAAGTTTTTTGAAAGTTTAAATTTCATTCAGGTTTTATACAATGTTAAGTGATTTTAAAAATAAATGTATTAGTTCAGATATTTGTGTTTTTTTTTAAGTTTAAAATGTTAAAGTTTGTGTAAAGAACTGTACTTTTATACAGCACTATAGTACCATATACCACAGACAGAAAGTGGATATTTTCTTCCTTTTACATTTCTTCTTTGCTCTTACATCTTCGCTGCACCCACCCACTCTGCCTCGATCAGTTAAAATGGAGCTCTCGTGTCACATGGCTTCCAAACAGGCATGTACTGGTCTGATCATGCTATGTCCTCCTTCTGCACGCACACTTGATCATGCTAAAGCCACAGAGAGAGGGGGAAGGGCCAGCAAACCTCCACCCATGCTGCAACTCTCCCTCCTCCTTACACCAACCTATATGAAATCATGACTTCCCCTCACATGATGACTGCATGAGCTGAAAACATGGCGCCTGTGAAGTTTTAGGACCGTTTTCATGATAAGGATGTTTAGAGAAAGGAATTAAGTATTATTTTGCTACCCATGTCTCTCTCTCTCTCTCTCTTTCTTTCTCTCCCCATACATGCATATTTTTATATATATATATATATGTATATGTATATGTATATGAAACATGTATGCTTTCAGTTAGGAAAAAAAAATTTTTTGTAATCATGCTTTTTTACAGCTAAATGATTGAACTAATGTTCTATGTAATGTACCCTGTGATATGAAGCCCCTGACTTTTGCTGTGGTTATTTATTTATTTAACTGGAAAAAAAATTCTATAAAAAGTGGATAAAGGTATGTGAGTTTTAAAGTTTTTTCCCCCTACTTCAACAGTGTTTGTTTCACACACGCGCGCACACACACGTATGTGTGTATATTTATATGTGTGTGTATACACATATACATACATCTGTAATTAATATTGGTAACATTTTCACTTGAATAATTCCCAACCCTGTTTTCAAACCACGTTTAACCTGTATTCTTGGTAGACATATTGTCAGACATTGCAAAAATGAGCTATAGCATGGAGGCATGAGCTGTAATATGAGTATTAAAAATAAGTAGTTGTTGCAGTGCTCTGGGGGCATTTGGGTTGGTGTTTCCCACAAGTGAGCTACGTATAACATTGAAAAACCAATGTTCTCAAAATGAACTGGTTTAAAATAACAGGTTTATTTCACTCTGTTAGAAAGGCTGTCTTACTTTTCTAAATGTACGTGTTGAGGAGAAGTGATATTGGAAAAAAATCAGCAAGTTGCATGGTGTATTTTTCATTTTCTGTAAGTTTTTTGAATATACAGATGCATGCATGTTTGTGTGTGTATGTTTATGGGGGGAATATGTTGCATTTCAAATTAACATCAGGAAATAAGGCTACCTTAATTAGCGAAATCTCCCTCTGATTTTATTTGTAAGAGGTTAAAGGTTTATTATGCTCAACAAGACAAGGTTTTATCTAAACAAATCTCTCCTGTTTTTTTGGCGGAAATATTAAGGATCTGTTTTTCCAAAATAACTATATTTGAGACAGAAGAATATACTGTATAAAGTGAAGATAACTTTTTGAGTTTTAAAGTATCTCTTTTCTCAATAAAAACACAATGTAGTGATCTAATTAAAGATTCTCAAGTGTTTTAAACTTTTATTCAAAAAAGTCATAAAATATTTGAATAGTTTAATAGTCTGAATTTAACCTG
Source organism: Porochilus rendahli (assembly GCA_039654305.1). Classification (NCBI taxonomy): domain Eukaryota; kingdom Metazoa; phylum Chordata; class Actinopteri; order Siluriformes; family Plotosidae; genus Porochilus; species Porochilus rendahli. The sequence continues at coordinate 10,515,763 of JBCNYG010000003.1, read as the reverse complement.
TATAATGTCTGCTATCTGTAATTTTGAAGCTGAATAAATGCATTTTCTTTCTGAGAATGTTTTGTTGGTTTTGTGTGATTTAATCACTGTGTAATAAAATTGTTTTTTTGGTTATTTCTAATGGTTCAATTCAGGGTGTTTTCTTTCGATAAATGCATTTAGAGATCATTTTTATTGCGAAAATACCTTTTTTTTTTCGTTTTATTCCCTTACACCAATCTAAGAATACGAAGGTCAGACATTTCTCACAGATTTGTGAGATGTGTTTGTTTAAAAGATTTTAATTTAATCTTTAGTTATACTTTAGAGGAGATTAAATCAGATCTGTCTCAATGTTTCAATGCCTTTTGAGTTTTGTTTCATTGTTCTCGTTCACTGTGTGTCAGGCTGTAAAACTGGACTCCCATGTGGGTTGGGAGAACCTTTTTCACATGGTTCGTAGTTATTAGATCATTTAATAAAGAGCTGGCGAATATGTTTTTTAAAACCCTCAAAACTAACGAACCATAGTAATTGATTTGCTTGAAAAATACTGCAAACAGTACGCTTGACTGCCTAACTCGTTTTTAAAAATATGCGCTCATTTGCGCTGTACGTGTGATGCATGTAAGGAATCACTCGGGTTTAAACATAACGCCGGTTGCAGGGGTGTGCGGACGCTTCACGATGCTTAATAATAATCCGATCTGCAGTTCAGTTTCTTTTAGATGGTCCTTAAGAAACAAGAAAGAAGCAATAGCGGTGTATTTTTATGCAGTAGTATAGGGAGCATGGATGCACACGTTTCTATATCGCTCTACTTTTACACCCCCCCCCTCTCTCTCTCCTCTGTGTCGGGAGTGGGCGGGTCCGTGATTGCGCGCGCCGCCTCTTTCACGCTGCTGTAGTATTCTGGAGTAGCTCTTCGACTTTATGAATGAAGGCAGGTCTCCCCTTCTCTGTGCCTGCACAGCGCTGCATAAACGCCGGGGCATTGTCGAAAAGCGACATATTTTCTTCTTGCGCTTTTTTTTAATCGCACTCAATTCTGTCTTGTTGCATTTTCTCTACATGTTAAAATCATATCGATTGAGCATAAATCAAGCACTAATGACTAATATCCTGCAGTGTGGTATTTAAACATGGAGGGATTAATAAAACCTATAAAAAATCCTATTTTGGCAGCTGGGGTGTATCAATAACCTATTATTTCTGAATGTCATGTTTTTACAAAATACCTGCAGTCAGTCATAAGGCATTGTAGTAGCATTTATATTTCATACAGAATTACAATGCACATATTCCTATGTGGAATGTATTTTCAGAAGTGCCTGACATGGTTGCTACACAAAGTCCTCATGGTGTATGTGCCTGGAATAGTAGTCTGCGCGCGCACACGCATGTGAGCGCGCTCCATTGTGGGTAATTGGGCGTTGTCAGGAGAATATGGCTGCATACACTCTAAAATGGCTGAGTGGAAATTCGTTTGTTGCCAACCACACAGTTTGCCATACTACTGGCCAGTATAGATAATGGATTAACCTAAGGAATATTGGTTGACCAGTTAACCCGAAAATAGACTCCTTGTTGACTTGAAGGCTATGCAGCTTGTAATTACGTTATTAAGCTGTCTTACGGTGAGCCTCCATGTCATAAAACATAAATCCTCCACACATTTAGTCAAATATACGTACTCATAAAAATTTAAGACGCCACGTCTATTCCTAAATATATTTGATTGGTTGTTACATCTGATAAACACTAAGGCAAGACACTACAGGTAGAAACAGTCATATGGGTCAGCTCAGGCGGGGTTTTTGCATCGATAGGGCCTATTTTATCTGTGTTACTGCGGTAATTAAAAAATATTAAGAAGACCACGTTTTCCTCCCCCTCACACCGCTTCCACGGTTTTATCTTAAACGTGGCGACGTTGGAGAGCATAAGCCCCGCCCACTTTCCTACAATCAAACGACGCCTTACAGGCTTTGTTGCCAGATGTTTTCTGTTAGACAAAAATATTTTCTCTTATGGCGTAGAAATACAGTATAAACTGTAAAACGTACTAAAGTGGAAACATATGAAGTCACATTGTTTTTTTTTTTTATTCAAATTCACTTTTCTACCTCAAATCTGTTTCTAGATGACCAGCATTCAAGAAATAGCTGCATGTTCATTCATAATCCCAATTAAAAGATTCATTCAAAGGAATTTATCTAAAATTTAGTTGCATGTTTTTTGTTTGTTTTTTGATTTTGTTTTGTTTTTAATGGCAAAATTGTCATATAACAGCTGGATGACTTTCTTGGTTAAATAGAGAAATTACAGGATACTAGATGCTATTATAAATATAATCCTTATTTGAACATCACCAGAGAACATTTTTAGTTCTTCTTAGAGTGCAAATCTCTACAAATTTGAATTAAACACAGCCTCATTTGTAAGCCCCATAAGTGTGTGTGTGTGTGTGCGCGCGCAACTGTTCACCTGTAATGTTGCTTTTATGTGGGGAAAACAAGACACCACTTGCTTAAAAAAGCAGCAGTATCGATTTATTTTAAACTTTACAATTAGATTTAATTCATTTTATAATTTAAAATGTATTTTAGTATTGGTTTTAAAGGGTTTGTAGTCAAAGATTATGCAGGAAAGGTGGTAGAGGGTAACAAGTTGTATTTATTAATCGATCAGTTGATTGGCTGCATTCAGGCAAGAGATTCATATAAGCACAAGATTACTGCCTAATTTTTATTATGAATATTGTTTAAAGTATCAAGTCTATTTTGCCAATTTTTGTAGCTACTGTGAATAAATTGGGTCTAATTGGTGGCAGCATTACTTGCAACTTGTTACAGGATCACTTATGGATTTATCATTTATATAAGGAGCATTCCTTTCTAATAGTGGCACATCGGTTATTGCTGGTGGATGAATACTATAATTTGCTATGATGCTGATTTTATATTGCTGTTATGTAAGATTATAAAAGCAAATATATAAACAATAAATCCTTTAAAATTCTAAAAATGTGCATGTGCTTAAGGCTATTTTCTTATGAAGACAAGTCGGGGGGGATTATGAGTACTGCCTGGTCTTACTTACAAGTACTTTGGACATTAACATTTTTCTAGATATTGTGTAATTTCATGAGTGTGCTGGATATTTGGAATGATCTAGGCCTCATGCCTCATATAGCAAGTAGGGTGTGGTTTGAAGTGAAGACAGGTGGAGCCCTCTGCTTGCTAAAGATTGTAGGCTCGGTCACGTTTTGGTCTTGCATGTTACCCATCTCATTTGCACTGAACCAGAAAATCCGGCTTTACACGTGTCGAGATCTTGGGGCCTAAATGTACAAGTGCAAAATGCACCAGTTCCTGTATTGCGTTTGTGACTTCTGCAGCCTGATGTAAGGGAAATGTAGCTATATATCCGCACTTAGCGGTTAATGGAAAATATACTGTTGTCACATAAATCAATAATATAGAGGTGCATTGCCTTTTGTATAACATGTATGCTTACAAGCTTGCAGTATGTTACTCAATGTCATATTTAATTAGCTCATCCCAAATCTGGAGCTAAAGTAGTTTTGTGAGTTGTAGGTTATATTTAAGTAGAGAACTTTGGTTGTGTGTGTGTGTGTGTGTGAGTGAGAGAGAGAGAGAGAGAGAGAGAGAGAGAGAGATTAAATAGAGCAATCCTTACAAAACAATTTTTATTTTTTTTATTTAACATATAAAATGACCTGAGTATATACCTCAATTGCCTTAAATTGAAAAGCAGTTTTATGTATGAAGGGCCAAATTCAGTGCAGGACCTGCTGTACCAGGTACACTTTCGAGCGTATAAATGGGTTTATTTTTAAAGATCCGGTGAAATGCTTACGTTTCAACAAAGAATTAAAAACATTTGACTTCACTAGACGAAGTTTGTTGGTATTTTTTAAAAAATCGTACCGGTTTGCTTTATTTTCTCCGAAAGAATGCAGATCTGGGTAAATAAGCGAGTGGTGCCATTTTAGTTCTCGCGCCCCACTCACGAAATGGCGCACGCGAGTCGGAGGGCTCAAGAGAAGACTGGGGGTTGTTTTAATATGATTTTTTACTTTATGATCAGCCTAAAGTTAACCATTTTTATGTTTATTATTGCACGCGTCTCGGCAGTTTCTTGATCCCGGCGCATATTGCGCCTGTTTTTCCGGTATAAACCCTCCTCGTGCTCGTCTTGTTAAAATGTAGCCAATACATTAATGAGTTCATGTCATACGCGTTAAAAATCACATGATCTATTTTTGTCGGTGTGTGTCCCGGGTTTTTGTAGCTCGCCTTGGCAAAAAAAATCAGGTCCATTCTTCTAATATAGAGCCACGTGCTCTGTGTGCAGCAGAACGTGAACTTTGACCCGGACCAAGGGCACGATTCATCGAACATCAAGAAATGGGTTTGAGAGTTATTTTCTAACGGCCTGTACTTTACCCAACACCCACCATAACCGACCCACCGCCTAAGCAAACGGAAAGACTAGGAGAGCCGAGCGCGCATGCGCAGCTTTATACCTACCCCCTTTCTTCCTTGTCTCTCTGCAACGCACGTACACACACACACACACACACACTGCATTGATCAGTTTAGTCCCTGCGATCAAGTGCTACCAGCTGATCAAATCCGATCGCCTTCGCCCTTAACGTTATAAATTTGCATTTCAATTAAATTCACTGTTTCAAACCTCTAACTTTAATTCCACTTTGACATTCATGAACTAAATCATATCCAAATAGCTGTCATACTATACAACAGTATATATTACAGTACAGCAGCAGGGTTACTCGTTTGGACAGGACGTAATGAATTGTGTCTCTTTTCTCCTTAAATATAGCTTGCTTAAAAAAATAAAAAAAAGCAACCCTCACTTTTTGCCTTTAACCCCAACCCCCCATACCCTGTCCTTTCAAACACTGTGTCCCCCCCATGTGGGTTCAAAGGTCAAGATGCAACGCTATAAGTAAATGAATTCCACCCCCACCCTTTTCCATACCATGCCAAATTCCACAGTTCCCAAGACAAAAGTGAAAGAGGAGGCAAAGGAGGAGTTTGTCTTCGTGATAATGCAGCAGAAGGGCCTTAGTCTCTTTTTCCACTCCCACTGGTTACCAATGCACTGGCATTCCATGGTTCAGCAACATTGAACCATACTTGTTGTAATATGATGGTTGTTATAAACATTTGTGACTATAGGTGCAGACAAGCTCAACTCATTGGTTTCTACAGGTTTCTGACATCCCTCAGTTACATAAAAAACACATCTTATTCCAAGTGTAAAAATTATATTGGTTTTACAGACGTTTTTCTCATTACACTGTACGCCTCATGGTCACTGCTGTGGATCAGCAATAGGCCATATGATTTTTAACACACTGTTTGGTGTGACAGTAGGTCCACCTTTAAAAATGATTGTCTTAAAGACAGTTTATTACGCCGCATAACCACCAGTGGTAATGGGCAGGACAGAAGCTGTTTAAAATGGACACTGGAATAATATCAGTGTGTCACTGGCCACCAAGTGACCTCCCTATAAAAGTACATTGTTTATAGATTTAAAAAAGCCTTAATGGTAAGATATTCTGTTCTGCAGCCTGCCTTCACCCAGTTTCAGCAGAGATGGCCACCAGCCTTCCTGCAACCCCAGTGGGAGGAGTTAAGCAGTTCAGTGTATGTGTGATGAGAGAAAAGTAAATCTAAGATTTTTTTTCAAACATTAAAATAAAGACAATTTAGTAATATGAGGTGTGCTGGAGGTCCAGTGATTTAATAGATATACGAGCACCTAGCCAAACAGAGGCCAATATACAAATAGGTAATTTATGCAAATTGGGTATGTATTTTTAATAAGTTGTCATTTGTATAGCACTTAAACCACATTGTGTATTACTTTAAAGTGTCTTTGGCATTACGTATGTCTGTGTTCTTAAAAAAAAATTTGTGCAGCTGTTTGTTTTATAGTTTCTATATATGGGACATTTGAGTCTTGTTTCATGTTGGTTTTGATGAAATTTATATTGTTTAAAAAAATACACAGTGTATCATATGTGATCTTTGATCAGACCTTGTAGATGTTACTGTGTACTAACTCAACCTTTCGGAGGTTGTTCAGGTGATTTCCCTCCATAAGCGGAAAAAGGCCTACTTATTCCTCTGTATGAAGAGGAGGCAATAAATATGGGCTTGTGTTCAATGTTTCAATCTGCAGAGGCTTCTTCAGACACATCTCCTGAAATGAATCCCTGCTCATAACCATATGACACGCATGGTACAATGCTTTTCTTTACTGAATGAAAGAAAATTAAATTTTCTAATAAACTCTATAAATCTGTGTGGGATGCATGACATGCTTCTTGTTTAAGATCTATATCATTTGATTTCAGTAGATGGCACTTAAGAAATTAGTGTGCACTGCCCACGCCAAGAGCAAATTTGTTTTGCAGTACAGTAAACCAATGCTAATAAAAAGTATTGCAAACTAATAAGCTTTTTTTCTGTTAGAATCTGTAAACATCCCATTTACTTTTCCATAATAGTTGCAGGTCAGGGATTTGTTCATGCATCGGTTTAGGATGACTGCAACGTTTTTTTTTAATTGTCACAATAATCTAATGGGATTGGTAAATATCTTTGGATGATTATGGAATATTTTTGGCCTGTTTTTAGGAAAATAACCATAAAAACAATGAGCCTCCCCTCCTTTTTCTTTTTACATGTTCACACTTGTTTCTGTAGAGCTGTTGTAGCTAGCATTTCTGACTTAGCGTCATACTGTTTAATTAGGTTTGGCTGCAGTCATGATTTTGGAGCAAGCTCTGATTTCCCAAAAGCTTTGTATTTTGGAGAGACAACGTGCTACTTGTCTTTCCTGATTGTTGTCCTGTACCCTGAGGTGAGATGATATTGTTGCTGTTGCTATAGAGATGTAAAATAAATAACAGGTTTTCATTTCATAAGTACAGCTGTCATTTGATGTTCTTGATCAGTCGTGTACCTTGACTCTTTATTACCCCCCCCCCCCTTTTTTTTTTCTCTTTGCAATTTATCGGAATTTTGAAGGGCTCCCAATACACAGACAACCTTTAGTCTTTGCCTTGTATGTTCAACATACCCATTTGGTGGATTTTATACACATGATAACTACATCTTTAGGCTTCCTCTTGTAGAAAGCAGTATGTTGTGATAAGGCTCCACCTTCTAAGCTTCTAAAGGGTTAATGCTTCATCAGCATGCCCTCATTGCCAAGCTTGTAGAATAACCTTTGACCTCTTAGAGGGGTGGGGGTAAAAAAAAAAAAAGGAAGCAGAGCTGAGAGGGGGATGGTGGCCTATCAGGTACAACGAATGCAAAGAGAAGACTAAGGTGCCTGGGAAGGGGATGCCACTGAAACCTAGCAGTGTTCCTTCTTCTTCGCTAGTTGAAATAGTTCACCATTAGCAAGAGAACATACTGCTAAAATTATTCAGGGGCCATGGTTCTTCATTTAGTACAATTAAAATGGCTTTCACATATACTGGATGACTATTCTTGCTGAGGTTCTGACGTGTGTGTATGTGTGTGGCCCCTCCGTCCCACCACTGTAATGGACTGTGATCCAATTGCCTAACTAGGCTTCAGGGGAGCGTTTTCATTGACTTGGGGAACCTCTGGTTAAGCTGGTCTTCTCCATCTAGACCGTAATCAGCTTAGAGTTTTCTTCCATGGACTCCTGTTATGAAGCTAGAGGGAAAGGGAGGGTATAAGGCTATGAAGATCATCTCCCCACCTTTGCCACAAGCACAGTTTTCCAGCATGGATTGGGAAACTTGCTGGCGTGTCCACTCATCTCGATGAATTAGCCCACTGTAGGGCGTTTTTAGGTTAATTCATCCGGATGAAACAGAAATTAATAGGTCTCTCACATTAAGCAGGGCCTCATATTACTACAATTCACTACATATTTACTCAATATCTTAAAATCTGAATTTAGCTCAATCCCAGTTTCAGGTGATCTTTTTTTTTTTAATTTGTACGACTTCTCATTAACTGCACAAAATATATATATTATATTTATATATGTATAGATTTTTTATATATATATGTGGCTATTGCCACCTTTTTTAGATACATAAGTTCAAAAATGTCAATCATAGAAGATAAATTAGCAATTTAACTATAGAATCTGTATCTCAGGTCAGTTAGGTCAGTTATCTGTATTTACTCTGTATTCACTTAACTCATTTATGCTTTTTTACATTTTGAGGTGTTGGTAAACTGCTTTTTGTTGATTAGGTTTGTTTTATTTTTTCAATAAAAATAAATTTGTTATTGCTTCCAAGCTGATCAGAGTTTCAGTTTTATAGTTTCTTTAAAGACATAGATCATGCAATTAAAACTTGTAAAGCAACAAAATAAGTAAGACCTTAGTTTCCTTAATTTTTACTTATGCTCATATCAAACAGGAATGCTAAAATTTCTGATGTGCATATAGATTACTTGTATATCTATCTTTGTAAATGTTTAATGAATGTATCCACATTTTCCCCCTTGTGTTTTCAGTCATACAAGTGATTCAAAACCAAGAGTTTATCACATTTCTCCTTTATATGTTGTTTCGTGTAGTTTTTTAACAGACCAGAATTCAGTTTGGAGCTCATCATGATTATAGTTGATAAAAGAAAGGAAAGTATGGGGCAGAAGATATTAGTCTAAGTGTCTATGAGGTCTTGATGCCATATTGACTGAAGAATCTCGTGCTTCGTTACTGCAGTCATTTTGTAGCATGCCAGAGAGATCCAGCTCTGAGCTCAGCTTACTAACATGTAACAATTACAGTAGACAGTAATGCATTGAATCCTAATGAATTGAATGTACTGTATTTACTTTACAATATACACCAGGAGGAAGTAACACTTGGTGTGTTTTGTGTTAGGTGTTTGGAAAGTAGTAGGAATGCTTATTTCTGTCTTGGAAGCTCATTGTTTCTTGCTCCCTCCTTTTTTCTCCCCGCCTTTTTTTGCCACAACCTCCCTCCACTGTTTTTAACTCTGGTGCCGATTGGCTGAGAAAGAAACGGCTCACAGGAAGTGGCAAGGCAAATGGTGATTTAGAGCACTTCTTGACTAGGATACTTCCTGTGTGCTTAGGTTCCTGTCTAACCTTTCACCTTACTATTCCGTTAATAAGTGTAAGGTAATTTGAACAATGTAGGTCAGCTCTTTTTTTTTATTGGCGTGTATGTGTGCATGAGTTTCTTAGTCCAGCAAGATGACATTAAGGGTTTTTTTTAGTTTGTGTGTTTTTTTAAGTAATGAAAATAATTCTTTTCTTTTTTTCCTCCCTAAAACAGAGTTCAAACCATTTTTGTTTTGTATGAAAGTAAGGTTTATTTGTGAAAATTATTTGTATATTATGGAAGCAAATCTGTCTCACCAGATGTCTATTTAAATGCCTTTGAATTACCAGCATTTAGTTGCACTGAAATTAAGCATTTTTGCAAATTTTTTTTATTTACTGTATTATTATTATTATATATATTTTCCCCATGTGTATTTAAAACCTTAAATAAGGTTTGACGCTTTAATTTGTTGCTTGTATTTTTTTTTCATGTTCAAAAGTCAGGATCAAAAAATTCAAATCATACTTATTTCAGTGGCACAAATTCAGAGTCCAGAGCATGCAACAAAATTTAGTCAACATCCGGGACACCAAAAGTAAGCAGTCAATCCCGGCTATGTAGTGGGTACGGCCAAAGACCTCTAAAGTGAATCGTTGTTTCGCTTACTTGTGTGTAACCTTGCACCTTAGTCCCTTTTACCGGGAGAAAAATGGAGAGATGCAAGGAAACAATGTGAGAGGCGTGGAATTGAGGAAATGTGTTCTAAGAGAAATGAGATGTTTCCTCTGACACGTCACACAGTGCTTCACCATAGTGATCCAGTGCAGAGCTCCACCACGGGAACATAAGAAAAGCAATTTAAAACGAGACATTATGGTTTATTTTTGTATTGATTCACGCAAACCCGCACTGTAAATAATGGCAGTGTAATGTCTATGTCTATTAGTATATTTTACATGGGTATGATAACTGATTGGTTCGCTATCTTTGCTTTAAAAATCATTATTCCGAGTTGATAAAGTATGAAAGAAAATACCAGTTTCACATGGGCAATCAACTAGGCAGCATCATTATCACGTTTTAAAATAAAAAAAAACTGAACCAAACAAATTATATTTTTTTTGTATTGCAGTGTAGGGTATACTATCATAAAATTGGTGTGGAAACACACCTTTACAGAGCCAGGAATGCTAATATTTAAAACACTCCAGTTAGCTCCACAGCATATTTGGCTGTCCTCTGTGAGAGGTCGTCTCAAAACACAAAGATTACCTCAAAAGTCTCTTTTACAGCTAGATATGTAAATATAAACTACAAGCATCTGCTGTACTCTGATTTCCTTATACGTGCTAAAAGTTTATACTACAATTTTGAATTGGTGATCGAACACACTTTTACAAAGTCGTGTTTCTCGTGCGGTCGTGTATTACGCACTAAACTCTGAGTACACAGCTCACCTGAACAGTCTCTGTCATGGGTAATATATTAAATATAATATCTAGCTTCAGGCTGTATTTCTTGTATTTTTTTGTAGTTTATATATAATTTTTGAATTAGTCTGTGAACACGCCATTACAAAGCCATTTTTTTGGGTGTGTCTATGCAGTCTGCAGAAGACTCTGTTCAAATCACACAGCTCACCTGACTTGTCTCTGTCATGGACAAAACATGTAATGTATAAAATCTCATTTTAGTTTGCTTTTTATGTTTTTGCCTTCACCAGGCTTGCCTATTTCTGTCATGATTTAATAAAAATAACCTATAAAAATCTAATTTTAGTGTTTGCTTTGCTTAGGTGCCTGTGTTTTTTATATATATACTAAAACAGTTATGCATCTAGCACATAACTTTATTATTGTTTTGAGATGGCAAACCATCAGCTCATGCCATTCCCTAAATACTACACACCCAATATATACAATATTAAAAAGTCACAAAAAGAAAGATGTTTCTATTATTTTTGTCCCACAATTTAATATTCTGTCCAGTAACACTAAAATAACATCCATTCAGTAGTTTTAGTATCTTTAGTATATTTTAGTATTTTAAATAACATATATTTTAAAAAACAATGAAAGTAATCATGCAGTTTATGTTGTACTTGCTTTGTGAATGATTCTTTAGAGGTGCTATGTCATTTGTCCTTTTTTTTTCTCTCTCGTATATTGTGGCTATGATGTCATGGCTAGTGATTTATGGCGAACACCGCGCTAGCCTCATAGAGGAGATGCTTAAGATCCACTCACACTCAGTGTAGAAGTCTCAGCATCTCATGCCTGAGAGTCGAGGTGTCCCTGACACAAAAGATTCAACTGTGAATTTGTCATTTTTTTCTGTGAGAAAAAAGCTCAAACTTGAGGGAAAAAAAATATCCCAGAGACGTGTGAAGTTGAATGAGCGTGGTGTGAAAATGAAAACTCAGAAGCGTCATCCTCATGTTCACATGCACGTAAAAAAGCTTGTCAAAAAAGTCCCATATTAAAATGAGCTTGATTTGTGCTTTATGCTTGCACCTTAAATTGGTAGAGCATATTCCCACATTACGCCCACTCGGAGCTCCACCAGCTGTGCAGTTACTTTTTTGGCATTACAGTTAGGAATCCTCACTTTGCTTTAGGGTCTTTTTTCCTCATGAAACAGACCTTTGGAAACCCAGACCAGATCCTCCAGCTTTCTCTTGCTAGTAATGTGAGGAGTGTAGTGAGCATGTAGGAGTGTAGTGTTAAATGTGCATTCTTTATATGTGCCTGGGTTGGCATCTTGACTGTCAGATGTGTTTGAATTTAATATTGTGCATGTACATGGTACGATATTTTATAAATATATATAACGTTTGTGTGAAGACGTTAAATATACGCTGAAAATGTTGGCGCAGTCATGTGATGGCTGTGTTCAGAATGCGGGCTTATAATTCGGAGCGATGGAATGCTGTCTCTTTGTGTGCACACTGCTGATGGATGGTGGGACCTGCTGAGTCCTCCAGAACAGCTGAGGCTGGCCCATCATGCACCAAACACCAGCTTGCATGCATGTGGGCTCCTTTGCATGTTTATTTCCAAAAGGGCCTCCCAGGCAGTATGCCTTTAACGGCTGTTTGAAGATGCACCTGCTTTTGTGCGAGCATGCATGACTTTATTGTGTATCTCGCTAAACGTGTTGCAGGAGCTGCATGCACAGTGTGTGTTGTGAGGAGGAGGAGTGTACATGTGCACGCAGAGGAATGGGATGTTCTCGTAACACAAAAGGGCGTAGGCTGGGTACATCCGAATGTCTGCGCCATGTATGCATGTGTGCCTGCATGTCTGTGCCAAGACAAGGCATGTGAGCACTTTGAGCACAGAAAAGGATTTTATTTATTTATATTTTAAATTTTTTAAGAATTGTGAATGGAGATGGACATGACATGGACATGCATGTGAAAGAGTCTTCCAACTTGAGCTACTCCATGGGCTTTTTTTATACTTTTGTGCATTTTTGGTGTTGGATTAATATCTTTAACGTTGATTGATGAGCCAATTGACCGAAGGCCTGATCTTTTGAAATGCGCTGCTTGACCCTTCCCCCAGCTGTAGGACAATAGCACAGAATGACTCCTTCATAGCAAACCGAACAAGATCCCTTCTCTTACTTCTGGGTGTTCTAAAGAGCCTTCACCTTTGCCCTTCTCAGAGGTGCATTCTCTTCTTCTTTCGGTCTTCTGTTGTCCTTCTCTACCATAACTCAAGGCCTTTCTCTAGAGTTGGTTATTAAATGCTCTCAGCTTCCTCCACCTTTTAACAATTAGTTTATAGTATTCCTTATTTCTCATTGTTGCTCTCTTGCATCTGAATCTACACAGAAATAGAAACTACTCATGGCATTCAAAATTGTTTCTGCATATCCTGTACACTAAAATCAGATTTTCTCATGTATCAGGATTCAGTTGTTTTTTTTGTTTATTTTTTCCCCCACTAACGTTCATGAGGGTTGTATGTTGGTAGGATTGCACTCGTTATCAGCAGAAACAACATGCAAATTTTAACATTGAAATTTTTATTTAGAGTGCCTCCTCCACACCCAGTCCCCAAACAATGGAGGAATACACAAAAAGACTATCCTTCTCCACCCCGCAACTTCCATCCATCTTGTCAGTGTAAAAAGCAACAGAGATGTTTTTGGTCTAACAGCCAATGAAGCAAAGGTTCGCCAAGGATCGTGTACGGCCGGGAGGGGGATGGAGGTGAATACGTGTGTGCCTGTGGATTGTTCAAGCGTTGGGGTGGGGGAAGTGTGCATATAGCCGAGAGCCATTGATCAGCACCAGAGCAGACTGGTGATTTTTGGCAGCTCTAAATCGGGGTCTTAAATTGTTCAATTACCCACTAAATCATAGGGTTTCTCATACAACCAGTATAATAAAAACGCATGTGACTAAGGGGGTGAAAGTAGTTAGTTAACACTTGGAATGTCTCATGGCCGAGCACAAGGAAGCCAACAAAATGGCTGCCATTGTGAACTCATGCAACGACATGTTGTTTGAGCTTACTCTTGAAGGACTGATCCAAGATCAGTGCAGCGCCCAAGGATCCCCCCCCCCTCTCCTAAAAAACAGAAACCGAGATACTCTTTGAATCTGTAGGTATCCAAAACGAGGAATCTCTGAAACTTTTGGAACATGGTAGGCTTTTGTCCGCCATTTTCCATGAGCCTAAAAAGACCGATGGTGGGTGGAGAAAATAAATCATTCTGTTCTCCAACCAGAAGGTGGATATGAACTCCAAGGTTCAGAGGTCACCAGGGATTCTGGTTTTAACCCCTTTTCCCAAACTCTCGGGAGCACAGTGGTGGGCTCCTCCCTTTTGACCCCTGTTGTGAACTTTTCTTCATTGTTCCTCTGCACTCCATCTCCATCTAGAGGTTCTTGTATACAACAGCAAGGCTTAGAAAGACCTCAAAGTTTTAAAGCAAGGCTAAAGCTATGTAGCATTTACTCCCTGAGTAACATGGCAGGATTACCATCCCAGTGTCCCTCTGCATCTTGTGGGCATTGTGTTGGAATGTCAGTATAATGAATGCTGTTGCTTTTGGCCTCATAAGCTCATTTGTTTTTCCCCCACTCTGGAAAATTATTTGCTTCTTTTTTAAAAAAAAAATCATGCTAGTGTCCTATGGTGTTTCCTCTTAGTCTTCTTTTATTGCTTCCTCTCTGTCTTTCCTCCGATTCCCTTCATTCTCTCGCCCTCCTCTTGCCTGTGTGCTGGTATGGTTCCAGGACAGCTGGCAGCGTACTACAGTCGTCAGAGTCCGGTTTCAATATCCCCATTCAATCTCCACTTGCCGTTTTCTCTCACCCTGCTCATGTTGGCACCCTGTCCCTGACCCTACTGCTGCATCTTACCAACACACTTATTAGTCACTTACTGCTTGGTTATATGTCTCTAACATGCTTTTTATTGTTTAACCGTAGCTCCCTTCTGATGTTTTCCGGCTTCATTTTTGTCTCTAACGTGCACGAGAGTGGAAAGGTCTTACTCACCATGTGACATTGTGATATTTTGGTGTGACTTCAATGATATTCCCACCTCACTGCTGACTGAGCATGTTGTCTTCAGGCCATATTTTTCCTAGAAAAATGTTGGGAGGTTTTCGAGGGAAACATGTTGTGGCTTTTGGCACCAGTCGTGGCATTTGGGAATGAGAGAGTGTATTCAGGGACCCACTAAGCAGAAGATGTGATGAGGTGGAACTTGAGAGTTCTTTACATAGTGTTTGTGTTTAGTAGCAGTGCATCCATGCGTCATTTCAGATGGGTTTTCAAGATATTCAGAAGTAAGGTAATAAAATTAATTAGCAGGTTTTAGTCAAAATGAACATACTAATTGGTGTGATGTATACAAAGGGGAAACAAAAATGACTTGTAGATAATCTGAATCTCAGTGCAAGTCATTTGTAGGTAAATAATCATATTCAGTATGTTAAGCTTAATTAGTCATTTTATCATGCATTAAATCTTTGAGAATTGGGAACAAGGAGTTTAAAATATTGTGAAGAATGATGATACTGTTGATTCATGGTGGATATCTTTATTTCTCTATACAAGTTGCATCCTATGTGGTCTATACATTTGCCACAAATTATTTCCTTTTAATATTTAATCAGAATTGTTAAAATCTGCTTTTTTTTAATTAGAGAGCTGATCTTCTCACCCGTTGCTCTTTTTCTTTCCTCTTCCAGGACCAGGAAACTCCAGATTAGAAACATTCCACCACATTTACAATGGGAGGTGAGTTTGCTTTCTGTATCTAGTAAATGAATCTGCCCTGTGCTGTATAGATCCACCAGACACCGACCACTTTCGCCTCATGGAATTGGAAACGATTTTGTTGCTGTAGATGCTGCAACGCCAAGTGCTCTCTCTTTCTCTTTTTTTTTTTTTTTTTTTTTTTTTTTTTTTTTTTTTTTTTTTTTTTTTCACTGAAGGGGCAAACAAAGAGGGGGAAAAAAAGAGACTCCTCTTTTGGAAAAAC